>SRZU01000160.1:0-119719 GCA_013183765.1 Fusarium xylarioides
TGTTAAGACCTAATATTATATAAAGGTCTTATTATATAACTAAGGAATATATTATGTTCTAGATGACTAATCAGGGCAAAATATATACCAAAATAATGAGAAAATTCAGGGCTTTCGATTGGTGTGCTTACCTAAGCAATATGTGGAGAATTGAGCAAACTCCACATATTAAAGTTTTTCTATAAACTTTAAATATTTCTTACTAAGGAAATATCAGTGGGAAAGTCACGTGACTGGGGTCACGTGATGATTATATAATGAGGATTACGTATATGAGATTTTACCCCTCAGTTGGATGATTCATAACACACCACGAAAAACCCTGTTTTCCTATTTAAGCTTTATAAGCATACTAAAGCCTAGCGCCTTCCAAATTGGGTAAAAAGTATATCTTATTTTTCTCCGAATTTTGGCGGTTTTTGTGATAGTCTTTTCATCATCATTGAGACTACCCCGCTCTGGGAATCACAATGCCCGCTCTTTTAGAGGTCTATATAAGACCCAGGTTTTCCCACTCAGGGAACACCTTTTTAATTAGCAACTTATCAACTTTTCTATTACATAATATATATCATTAAATTCGGAAAAAATCGCTCTTCTCAACTAATCTACTTTTATTTTATAAATCCTACCTTATGCCTATCTACAACACAGTTACAACCTTTTTCCCTCCTATTTCTACAGCCTTTTCTGTACCTATTACAGTTATCTATCCTTCGACCTATATCGAATTTATAGGCTATTTTATTCAAGCCTTAACATAGTAAAACTAATTAGTTCTTAACTAATAAAGGTATTATTTTATTTTACCTAGAAAGTAAGTATCTCTTAAATGCTATATCTTTCCTTTAAGCTACTTATTATAATTAGAGTTCTTAGGTAAGTAGCAGAGGATATTGCACTTAAAGATAACTAGGCTAAGCAGCTAGTTATCTATCTAATGACTATAGCTAATTGCTAATACCTACCTGGCTTCCTCTTATAGCTCTTTTCTAGCTATATTAGCTATTTACTAAAGAAATATAATATCTTTATTATAGACTATTTAGTAGTTATTATAGCTAGCTAGGGGAAGTTATATATACTATTAGTAAATAGTTTCTAATTAGAAGTTATTTAAGTTTAATATCTTAACTATAATTAAAATTAGTATTATTAATTAAATAAAGTAGTTAAAATAGAGAACTTATAGATAACTTAAGCTTAGTTAGTTTTTAATAATTTTATAATTATTAAGATAACTTTAAGGGATAGATAGATTAAGAAAGGTTAAAGTTATAAGGAAGTTATAAACTTAGCTAGGCTTTTTAAAGCTCTTTAGCTAATTAGATAATATATTTATTATAATTAGAGTTACTTAAGATACTATAGCCTAAAGGTAACCTTATTAATTAAGTTTATTAAGACTTCAGTCTAGCCAGAGACTTTATTGTTAATACTTCTGTGGCTTACTGGAATACCTAGGTCCCATTTATTGGTCGTTACTGGGTCAAAGCTATAAAATAATATGTCCAGTTCTGAGCTGCCCTCTATCAATAAGCAAGCCTCGTTTGAGGCCCGGTTAGCTCAATCGGTAGAGCGTGAGACTCTTAAATGAGTACACCATCTCAAGGTTGCGGGTTCGACCCCCGCATCGGGCTGTTCCTATACAAATGATACGATTGATCTCTTTTTTGGTCTTGTTTCGTTCATCTGGAGATCCCAGGACAGGACACAGATGACTCCCTTTATTTTGTAGGCAGGCATGTCGTGTCACTTGTTAGTGTGCGGCCCTTCATCCACTGGGAAGCCTTTTAAAGTTCATCCATTCATACGTTCATTCATGAAAGTTAATCATCAGATGCTGCTGTCACCAGTCGTCGCATCCTCCACTGCCAGGCGAAATACATCTGCTCACTGTATTAAGTCATCTTGGCCCAAACTCCAATTCCTCACATAATAAACAGAAGGTCGGTGTCTAAATGTTGATGTCAGCAATTTATGCAAGCGGGATATCAGAAAAAATACAGGCTTACCGATCGGATGGCTACTCGACAGTTGTGGCTTCTGGGTATATTTCGTCTCCAGAATGTCGCGAACACTGTTGAGCAATTCGACATAGCTCTGCTTAGGATTTGCCTTGATTGCTGAAATGAATGCCCACGACATGGCGCCTGTCGCCTGAGCATTAATCGTGGCGTCGGCTCTGCAAAGACGTCAGTAATGCCTCGCGAAATTAGTCAATCAACTCACGATGTCTGGTCATCTTTGCTTCCTGACCACATGATAACATCGGCAGGCGATGTTCGCGTGTCCTTGGTCTTTTCGTACGCATCGTCACCTCGGAAGGCGGTCTTCGCCAAGCCGAAAACAGAGCCAGCGGCGCCCGCAAGATCTCCACTGGAATATGCTCTAAAGGCGTCGAAGAGGCCTGATGCGGCTTCCTTGGCTAGGTTGGGTTCTTTGAGAACACCCTTTGTTGAGTAGACGTATGGGAGATCCATGACTGTGGCTGAATGGCACGAGTCAAAAATGGTTGTGAGACGGACACCCTGCACCAAGGGCTTCACGACACGGAAATGAATCTCATCATCGATGATGGGACCAGCTTCGGTATGGTCAACGGGGTAGATGCACTCGTCGTATCCGTCATCTTCATCGCCATCCAAGTCTTCGACCTGGCCACCATGACCTTGGAGAGAATGTTAGATAGTTTGGTTCAAATGAAGGCATTAGACTCACCAGAGTAGTGAAGGAACAGGGCATCGTTGGGCTGAGCGTTTGACACAAGCCAGCCCATGGCGCGAATCATGTTTTCGCGAGTAGGAATCATGGCTGGGTTGGATTGATCATCGGTCAGAATGACCATGTCCTCTCTCTTGTAGCCATATCGCTCAACAAGGAAGGCCGATACGTTGTGGACATCGTTGATACAACCTCGAAGCTCTCCCTCCTGATTGAAGTAGTTGATGCCAATCAGAAGAGCCTTGCGACGACCGGTACAGTTGGAATATTGGAAAGTATAGCCTTCGGGGGCTCCGTGACCGAACTGTTGGGGCGTAGATGGAGGTGGTGGGCCGGCTCGAGCGTGCTCAGCATAGTGGTGCTGGCCTTGTGGGAGACGATAGCCGTATGCGTCGAGGCCGGGAGGAGGAGGGTATGACGGAGGAGGATATCTCTGACCTCCGGAATGGCCTCCAGAATAACCGCCGTATTCTTGCTGGGGAGGAGGAGGTCCAGGAGGAGGAGCGTATCCGTAACCGCCGCCGCCTCCTCCTCCATGATATCCTTGACCTGGGTAGTAGGACATGCTGATGTGCTGTGTGAGAAGTGAACTGGTGCTCCGGGGCCTGCAACAGTTGACGTGGAGAATTGAGAAAGACGAAGGTGCAAGAGGGAGCCCGAGAGGTTCGAGTCTTAGCCGCAGAAGAGAAACAAGCACGTAGGTCAGCAATCAGAGCGCAGTCTCATAATGGAATTGAGCTCGCAGCTGCAGTTGAGCTGCATTTGGAGGACGGGCGCTAATTGCGAGGCGGGGCAAAGGGATGGAGGGGCAGAACCTGGCCCGGGAGAGGCGGGCCTGATTCACCAGCCCTGAACTCCCTTGGGCCCCCTGAAAAGCCCCCTGGAAGCTACGGGAATGAACGCTCTGGAGGCCGCTGGAAAGAAACCTCCCTCATGACACCCAACGGATGGAACGCCAAGGGACCTGGATGGCCTTGGCGCTGCAAGAGCCCCTCCCCCTCACCGCAGCATCAGACGTGGATGTGTCGAGGACGAGCCAGTGAATCATTCATGGATGTCACAAGGGAATAAGATTGTGAGACGACATGAAACCCCTCATGATTTCGGGGATTAGAGAAGATCCATCACCAGCCACCGGGCGTTATTGCCTTGATGATAAACATCACGGGCGGCCTCTCGCCTGTTGTGATGGTGACGCAGTATTGTATTGCCGTTGGATGAATGAATGAATGTTTGCTTATTGTTTGATATCACCGCTGTCACATAGGGACACGGGTAGCATATCATGACTGCTTGCAGCTTTGCTCCGCCACACTGGTGTTGCAACAACGTACCCCATATTCTTTCATGCCAAATTGTACCCCTCGCTGCTCTCACTGAACCGATGAGGATGTGCGGACGTTGTAGTTTACGGAGAAAGTCGAAGGAGACAACCCCCTAAGGCAGGTAGGTAGGTAGGGCCGTTGGGCGATTATCCGTGCCCGTCAAGCCCAGGCGAGGAATAAGTTGGATACTGCTTCAGTTGACTCCACGCCACTATCAATCATGTGGGGGCATTTCTCCGTGCCTTTTATGTCGCAATTGAACAATGTCAGCAAGAAGTTTGTTACCGATCCTTTCGTTTGGCAGTCTAAGATATCATGCCCCAGCTTATCCGATACATTGACAAAACGACGCTCGTTAAAGCCAAACGTGAACGAAGCTTCCATGCTTTCGTAAAAAGAAAAAGGTACCAAAGCTTAGAGCGGGTGACATTTGGCCAGAGCGTTGCCCCGCCAAAACGGACCGCAGGGGTCTCTAGAAGTCCACTGATTAGCCACGTGAGGTGCCCTTAGCTGACCCGATTGCTCGCGCCTGTGCCCTCCAGGCGGTGCGATAGCATCATAACCGTCCATGTCTTCCCCGTACCTGGATCACTCTCTTGACTGCAAGAGTGCCATTCTCACACAGTGGTCTATAGTACCTATTCACTGAGATATTTCTCTTTCTAGTAGTGACTCAGTGAGACCCTACGTTTCACCCCACCATCCATGCACTGTCGGCAGCTGCCAAGCATCTATGCCGACTGTCGATAACTGCGCGGGTCGCACCTAAATAGGTCCTTACCACTCTTCACACCTCGCACCTCGCACCTCATACCTCACACCTCAGGCCTTTCGCCATTATATAAACAGAACCCAGTCGCTCTTTTTTTAATCCCTCCTCTCTCATCTATCTTTACCTCTTTTCTTCTTCCCTTCATAACCCTTGAATCTCCACCGACTTCGCACGCCTCAGTCCGAAGTCACTCATCATGTCTTTCTTCAAGAAGATCGCCAAGGAGTTTGAGAACCTTAATTTTGGCGACAAGGACGAGAAGAAGCAGGAGTCCCAGCAAGGCTATCCCCAGGGCCAGGATAGTACGTTTTTACCGCAGGAACATCTTCTCCGAGCATGTGCTAACTCTTCGACCCCCAGACAACCGAGCCTACGGTGACGGCGGCCAACAATACGGCGCTCCTCCTCCTCAGCAGTACAACTCCCCTCCCCCTCAACAATACGGAGCTCCCCCCCCTCAGCAGTACGGCGCTCCTCCCCAGCAGTACGGTTCACCTGCTCCTCAGCAGCAATACAGTGCTCCTCCCCCTCAACCCGCCTATCAGCCCCCGTCCGACCGCCCTCCTCTGCCCCAAGGTTGGACTGCTCAGTTCGACCAGAATCAGCAGCGATGGTACTATGTTGAGACAGCCACTGGCCGCACTCAGTGGGAGGCTCCTGGCCAGGCACCTCCCCCTCCTCCCCCGGATTCCCGTCCTCCGTATGAGTCTCAACCCTCCGACGGATCTCGTGGTTACCCTGGTGCCCCTGGTGGATATGGTTCTCCAGCTCCTGGAGGCTACGGTGGTGCTCCTGGCTATGGCGGCTACGCTTCTCCCCCCCCTGGTCAGGGTGGCTACGGATCTCCTGCTCCAGGCTATGGTGCCCCCTCTCCTTATGGCGCTCCTTCGCCCTACGGCGCACCCTCTCCTTACGGAGCTCCTGGTCAATACGGTGCTCCCGCTGATGGTGATCGCGGCAACAACCCCTACGGTCAAGGCGAGAAAAAGAAGAGCGGCAGCTCTGGAATGCTCCTCGGTGCTGCAGGTGGTCTCGCCATTGGTGCTGTTGGTGGTGCCTTGATCGCAAACGAGCTTAACGACAGTGACAGTGATCACGAGCACTCCGCAGCAGCAGCTGCTGCTCCAGCTGCTGCTCCCCAGGTTGTTAACAACTACTACGGAGCTCCTCCCGAGGACCCCTATGCCGCTAACCCTTACGCGCAGGAAGGGCCTCCTGGTGTCCTTCCTCCTACCGATGCTGACGGCGACTCTGTCTCATCCAGTGACCGAGAAGATGTTCAAGAGGCCCGTGAAGAGTACGAAGAGGCTCTGGCTGCAGCTAATGACTCGGATGCCAGCAGTAGTGATCACGAGAGACTCGAGGAGGCTCGTGAGGAGTACGAAGAAGAGTACGAGGAGGTCTATGAGGACTAAGTGGTGAAAAAACGAGCTATGAATATGAATAACGACATGTTTACGTCTCAGTGTAACAGCATTGCTTTGGAGCCATAAGGGCAAGGAAGAAGGTTGATGGATTTGTCGCACTTGTTAATACCTTAGTACACAGTACAATACCAGAGCACCTTTCGTACTGCCTGATATGCAGCGCATTATTTTTGTGAGGGTTTGCCAGTATCGTTCCCAGGCATGTGCGTTGAATGCCAACCTTAGAAGGTAATGTCTTGCATTTCTTAGGCATACCTTATGCACGGGCATGTCGGACCACGTTAAAGAATCAGCAATTACAGGCTATTGCCGTAAGTAGAAACCGCCTTCGCTTATCGGCACTGGGCCAAGAATTGCAGACCCTGCCATTGCAGGGCCTTTTTTTTTCTTCTTCTCATTCGCTGTGTAACATAAACACAGAGTCTCTTGAACAGCAACCAAACGTCGGTATTGTATTTACTTGTAGTATCAGGTATCCAATTATTATTATACAGTAAAATTGCCCTGAGGTGAGTCTCATATTGAGAAAAGGTATTGCAGTCTCAACAGCAAGTATTTCGAGTCCACCTGCAATACAGAATAACAGTTGAATGAAGGACAAAAGAACGAATTTCCGAGGTCAAAAATGGATGAGTTGTCCGTCTCCACGCTTGGCATTACACGATAATGGCGGAGCGTACATGGCACAGCCCCCTCGATAAATTCTTGGCAATGGAACCGTGGGAGCATTATACGATTTGAGTTGTTTTTTTGTCCCCAGCGGGCGCTCGCTGGACGGTGTTCAAATTCTCACCATGTTGTAATGCAACGGTGAGAACATCACTCGGCACAGATATTGCCGGGTTGGCGAGCTTGTTGCGGTCAAGCTTTTGTAACCTTGGAAAATAAGCATTTATCAGAAAGCTTGTCGTTTTTCTTATTCAATTATCTGGACCAGGAAGTTAACGAGGGCTAGTGAGTGGTGAGCTTGGCATTGATGTTGTGTTGTCAACTTGTCTCGTGAGATGAGGGTCTGTGGACTGGGGATATCATACGGATGATGGCCAAGAAGGCGTAGGTGATTGGTATGAGTTAGACTTGATTCGTTGACGGAACAGTATTAGTCTTTGCTTACTCTTCATAGATCTCTGCTTCTCACGTACTCTCGTTGATGATCAGGCGCGTTCAGACGCGTTCAGGCTCTATCACTTTGTTGAACCTTTGAGCATGACTAGCGAAACAATCGTTCAATCTCACTTCCACGTCCTAGGATAAAAATGTTAAACCTAGCAATTCTGACTCTCAACAGGTCTCACTCAATCCTAAGCATCACTCATTCGGTCCATCGTGCGGTCTTCTGGGTATCACAAATATCCTTAATCAAGTCCCTTTATCCAGCCCTATTCTCGTTGTTTCTCTCATCGAAGCAAATACACATTGCTACCATGAGAGCCATATCAACACCGGGCCTAACTTCGAGAGCATATGTTTGTTTGCCAAATAGGAAATCCCGACCGCTAAGTCTGCGGCTGATACGTGCGATCACGTTGTCCGAGATCGTGTCAACGATGTTAGCACTATAGCCGTGCCAACTACCGTTCATCTCAAGAACCTCTGCTGAACCGTTGATCGAATTGAAGGTAGCTGTGGCTTTGGAACCGAAGACTAAGACACATCAGATATAGATGCCACGACGACTATCGCGGAGGACTCACGCCGGAGGCTGCTCCTCACATCCACAAGTTTCCTTCCTAGAGGGTCTTCCACAGCATACGTGGTATGGATATGGAAGTGCTCTTTGACGATGGTAAAGAGATGGTTGCATCTCATGTCAGAGACCATCTTGCGTCCAGAGACGCTCATCACCTTCCCCTCTACCTTAAGGATAGGCAGACCATTGACATGTAGAACCTCAAAGTCATCGCCACTGAATGACGCTTTCTTTTCTCTGACGATGAGAGTCTCTGTCTGGTTGGTGATGTAAGCTGGGAAGATGCCGATCTGGTGGCCCGCCAGCCCAGCTGGAACTTGAGGGACCGCGATTAGAGGCGGAGGAGGTTGAGGCAGCGCCATTGTAGCTTTCGGGGTGGCAATGATGAATCACGATGATGTTGTTGAACTACCTTATAGTCAAGGGGAGGCGATGAAGAGTGCTGTGACAGAGAGCTCAAGGTGCGCGTTTTATTAAAGGGTCGTCAAAAAAGAAAGTGTTTACAAAAGCTGTAGCAGCGAAAAAGAATGTCACAAGGGATTGCCTGGAGTTCAGACAGAAATATAGGTGCTTCATCGATAGCAGTCGCACGTTGCCTTCCACTTGCCTCCCAAGTATGGTTGATCACTACTACGGGGAACGCCTCAGGCGGAGAAATGAGGCAGTGAAAGATGCCCATGAGGATTACTAGACCTTTTCTAGCTTGGGTTTGACATTCAAGAGAAGTTTCTTTCCAACATGTATTCTACAAGAAGCATTGTTCATCAAGGCAAAGCGTCCAATCTTGTTCTCAATTGATGGTCCTCAGGGGTACCTACTTCACGGCATTGTCCATGGACAGGTAAATGGAAATGGAATCGATCAAAGCATGAACTCATGGAGCAAGCTTCTAATTCATCAATCCGCCTTGACTAAACTTTTCAGCCATTATCGAACCCCCAATGTTTTGTGTCACAATACTTGGCTAAAACTACCCAGACCAACCTGAACATCAGTCAGTTTTGTGGCTGTACTACGATCGCTAGTAGGACATGTTTATTATCAATCACGGATCCTTCTCCATGAGTGTAACTGCTTCATACTATGCACAACAAGAGATAGCCGGACGAGTGACACAATGATGGTAAACCACAGGGGGCGATTATATCAGTTCAATAACTGTACTTAATATCGCCGACGTACCATAAATGTATGGATCCACAGCTTTTGAATTGGCATGGAGCTTATACAGTGTACTAATCTAGACATATCCTTGATCAGTCAAGAACATGCACTGCACCGACTCAAGACCAGAGGCAGACTTCACTGAGGTTCTCGTAAACCAACATCACCCACCCTAGAGGCCGCCAACCACCAGCGAAATGTTTGGACATAGGCACACCAAATGCTCGGATTAGTCACGTGATTGTCTCAAGAGTCTTGCAAGACAAACTCGGTCTGGTGGTCTAGTGGTATGATTCTCGCTTAGGGAAAACCCTATAGTATAGCTTGCGAGAGGTCCCGGGTAATCCCCGGCCAGACCCTTTTCTTTTGTTCTCCCTGCTCTCCATGTTTGCGATTGTTTTTTTTGCGATGTTGTTCGACTTGATGTTATCACACTTGAGTTGGGATTAAATACCCGGCCCCACTTAAGCCGAGCCAGTTAGAATTGCAGGACCAAGGTTTAACATGAAAGCCATTATAAACGGTTATCACTTGGTAAAGGTAACAATGAATAGCACAGAGAGTTTGGCAAAAGTTAGAAGAAAATAGAGTCAACCATTGTCTATCCTAATCTACCCATAACTAATACAAGAAACAGATCTCGGGCGCGAGAAAAAAGTCAAGACACGCAATGGGCGTCATTCAACCCACGATCCATTCAGGATATTTACAGAGCGAACAGGGCAAGGAAGGCAAGGGCGGCAGTGGAGACGCCGAGAGAAGCAGCACCGTTGGTGATGGTGCTGGGAGTCTCAGCGGGGGCAGAGCCAGACTCGGAGCTAGAGCCGGAGCCGGAACCAGACTCAGAACCGGAGCCAGAGCTGGATCCAGAACCTTCAGAACCAGAACCAGAACCAGAACCAGAACCAGAACCAGAACCAGAACCAGAACCAGAACCAGAACCAGAACCAGAACCAGAACCAGAACCAGAACCAGAACCAGAACCAGAACCAGAACCAGACTCAGAGCCGGAACCGGATCCAGAGGTAGGCTTAGAACCAGAGCCAGTAGCGGTGGCAGTGCCAGTAGCTTCCTCATCATCATCGCCGGAGCCGCTAGTAGCAGAGGCAGTAGAGGTGATGAAGGTAGCGGTGGAGTTAGAAGCGTGAGTGGCCGTGGAAGCACCGGACTCGGTCTTGGTCTTGGAGTGGACGGCAGAGCTGGTGGTCTCCTCATCGTCGTCAACCTTGTCGCAAGAGAGATCGAAGAGAGGAGTGGTGGAGAGGTTATCAGTGATGGCGAACTTCATCTTGTTGTCGGGGCTGGAGTCGCGGAGAGTGTACCAGAAAGTGGGGGTCTTGTTGAAGAGGTACTTGCAGCCAACATCGCGCCAGTACTTCTGAGCGTTCTTCACACTAGGGACAGCCTCATCCCAGTCGGGACCCTTGTAGGGCCAGCCAGTCTCAGTGACCCAGACAGGCTTGCCATTGGAGGCGGCGATGGTGGCCTCGTACGCCTTGTTGAAGAGCTTGGCAGCGTTATCGATGCTGTTGCCCTTGTCGTTCTCATAGTAGGGGTACTCATCCACACCGATGAAATCGATGGCGTCGAGGACGGCCTTGTTGGTAGCGTTGCCCCAAACGTCCCAGGTGTCGACGTGGCCGACAGGGATCTTGCCAATGGGGGTACCCTTGAAAGCCTTCTTGAAGTCGTTGATAAAGTCAACGAGGACATCGGGCTGAACACCGACACCACCCTTGTTCTTCACGCCAGTAACGGAGTTACGGTAGAGATCCTCGCTACCAACGCAGACACCGATGACGAGGTCAGTCAGCTTGGAGCCGTACTTGTCGACAGCCTTCTTGAGGGCGCTGATCTCCTTATCGATGTTGTCAGTGCCGGAAGTCCAGACACCGAGGAGGATCTCGGTCTTGGTATCAATGGCAGCCTCGAAAGCCTCAATGGGGTCATCCTCGGAGTAAGCCTGGATGTTGGTATAGAGTCGGACGGCGCTGAAGTCGCCGGGGGCGCTCTTCAGGTTCTGAGCAGTCTCGAACTCGGCCTGGAAGTCGGACTTGAACTTGGCGGCACGGTTGGCGAGGGTGGCACCAGAGTTGAAACCGAGGTAGTTCTTGGCCTCAACGCCGAGGGCGAGGGCACCAGCAGCGAGGGTAGCGGAAACCTTCATGTTGGCGAATATAGATTATCGATTCTCGGGTTAGTGATCGATATGTGGTGTAAGCAGGTTGGTATAACGTCGAGCAAGGTCACACCAGCCGGAAGCTAATTCTATTAAAAGAGCGTGAGTGTGATTATTCGGAAATGGTAATCAAGAAAGAAGCCGTTCTGGCAGTTTAAAAAGAGAGTGACGAGGAAGTAAGAATGCCGAATCCAAAAAGAGAATCCAGACAACAAAAAGGAAATGATGGACGGATGGGAAAAAAGATGGGAAGTTGATCAAAGAATGAGGAAAGGCGCTTTGTTTTGCTTTCGGAACGCGGTGAGATTAGGTCGGGGGCGGTTGCAGCGGTCGTGGAGCCGTCACGTGCCGGACAGGTACTAAGTTCCGCTGGTCCACTAGGTTATGGTTAACGTGCCGTGGGCCGCTAAGAATAGAAGGGCATTTCTTGGGGGTGGGTGCTCATTGGACGTCAACCCCAGCTTCTCCTGTTTCGTACCCAAGGAAGCAATTTTGCAATGCGTGATCGTCGATAAAACAATCGAGATGAATGTTGCTATTCTAGAGAAATGAACATCATGGCTCTCTTTTTTCGTATTGCGAGATTTAATAATATCTACTCTGTACTGCATCGTTTATCTGTCAAGCCTCTTCCGCAGCTCTCGTCTAGAGAGCAGAGAGTTCCAACGGTGTGCCCTTATCTCAAAGAATCCAATCTGATTCGTAGTGGCGTGACTTATGCAAGGAACAATGCAACCAATTCTTGAGAACGGATGGAAGCTAAAACAAATCCAGTGCATCAAAGTTTATCCTTGAGCCAATCTCCAATGCACTCAAGATAAGTACTGGGATTGAGTTCCTTGGTGGCCAATCTCTGTATACGAAGCCAAGCGTGGGATTTAATTTGATGTTTGAGATATACAGAATGCGACCAGCTGTATTTCACCGCCTGGATCCCCCAGTTTCTTTGTTTTGATGCTCTTGGACTCAACTTCAGGCATCATCTCTCTGATGCAAGAAGCAATTCTTTGTCGTGGCGAGCGAATTCCTTGGCACTTCAAGCGCTAAATTAGCTGAGGCTGCGGGTGACGATGGTGGGTTAAAAACTCCCCCTTGAAGTGGAGAATACGATACTTGGGCTTGGCTGGCTCGGCTTTGAGGCCGATCGATCCGTTCCTGAATTGGGATGGCTACAGATGAAGCCAACCAAGATGAAAGAGGCTCAATTGAGCAATCCCTTCAACATGCGAAAACTAGGTACCTAGCATAACTGACAGATATTGTACTGTACATGTCTTTGCTCTGTTATGTTGATCGATTCACCGTCTTATCACGTGTTGTTAAGATTATTAGGCGCTGATCCTGGATCTAATGTCTCACCAAGACATTCCGCCATGACTTCGGTTGGGCTTTAGTCCAGCATAGTTTCAGCCACGCCTATCCAATCGTTATCATCATCAGGAACAATAATATTGTTGATCAAGCAAAATGTATCGCTAAGTCATGACATGACTCCATTCACAGATCGTCACGTCACATGGAGCCTCCCGACTGTAACCCCAGCACTCCATCTAGTGCTTCTCAGCTTCAGGCTTCTCATGAGCCATAAAGACCTCATCCTCATTAATCTGGTACTTGGCAGACTTGCGTGCCGGGATACCCTTCTGGAACTGTTCAAATTCGTTAGCTGCGTTCTCGGCCCTCGTGTTCAGCTACTTACCATGTAGTCCATCTCACCAAAGGTACGGTCCTTTGTTTCGAACATACGGAAATAGCCCCAAGTCAGCGTGAGAGTGGCAAGACCTGCCCAGAAGAAGGCCTGTAGCATGTTAGCGTTGTATTGACGCTCGTGTCGATTGCGCTGGACTTACAGTCTTGCCCTTGAGGTTCCATGATCCTGGAGACAACATCTCGGGCTGGATGAGACCTCCGCAAATGATGTTACCAACATAATATGTCGAACGAGCCAACACAATTGTCTGTGTACGCAGCCGAGTCGAACCGACCTCAGCAACGATGGTGTAGATGATGGGACCGACAGACATGGAGTATGCGCCCAACCACACAACGCAGAGGATAGATTGCGCCCAAGCTAGGGACAGAGTCTGCTTGGGCAGCGCCAGGAAGCCGATAAGCCAGAGAATTACGACAAGGAATGAGAAGCCAGAGAGCCAGATCGTTCGTCGACCGAACTTGTAGATGTAGAACCACGAGATGATGGTACCAATGAAGGCGATGCCAGTTCCACCAAGAGCAATACCGTAAGAGGCAGAGGGACCAATACCAGTCTGTTGGAAGAAGAAAGATCCACTGTAGCAAAGGGCACCGCCGTTGGTGATCTGAGAGAGGAAACCCATGCAAGCGATCTCGGTTCGTCGAAGGTTACTACCTCGGAAACAGTCCCAATAAGAAGTGCCAGAACGCTCCTCAATCTCAAGCTTATTTGTGTGCACCATAAGAGCAACGGTATTCTCGTAGTTGATGTTGTGTTCCGGTTCAGACAGTCGCTCAAGGGATACTTTGGCCTTCTCGAGCTGGTTGGTTCGGACAAGATGCCAGGGCGACTCGGGGGCCATGTACGCTGCGATGGCGAGAGGAATAGGCCACACCCATTGGACCGCAAAGGGAATTCGGTAGCTCCACGGGGTAGGGTTGTCAACTAGACCTTTTAGTACACCAGCTGAGATGAACTGTCCAATGCACCAGCACAGGTTGACATAGGCAGTGAGATATCCTCGAATAGCAAGAGGAGTGACCTCAGCAGCATAGGCGGGACCAGTTGTAGCGAAGATTCCCCATGGAATATTGCAGAGGAATTGACCGACGAGAAGGACCTCGATGTTGGGAGCGAAGAAGACGACAAAGATGAAGGCAGAGAGCCAGAAGAGGCCACTGATGAGAACCTTGCGGTGTCCCCATCGCGAAGTAGCCCAACCGTTTAGAAGAGCGCCGATGATGTTGGCGAGGGCACCGAGACAGTTGAAGAGCTGCTGCCAATTGGCTGAGATCTGATGTCCATTCTCTTTATCGAGATACTCGCCGTATTTCTCTCGGAATCGTGGGTAGCCGTAGAAGGAACCAAGGAGGGTAACATCGTAGCCCTCCATGATGACAGTAGTCGAGATGACTGGCAATGGCCTGTTAGCTATCTCGGCGTCAACAGTTTAATGGTAAGAACTTACGGATGGACCAAAAAGCAGCGCGCTTGTAAGTCTTGAAACCTTGCCAAACGGTATAGCTATGCTCATCGGCCGTGGCTTCAAGAGCCTCATTGGCAAGGGCTTTGTCGTGAAGGTCTACATTCTTGAGATGGTCAAGACCAGCATCGGTGCTCTCAACATGGGGCTGAATCTCCCCGGAGTGCTTTTCGGCTACCATGGTGAACAGATTCGTCGCTTACCAGCAGCAGACTACTTGCAATGAGGTTTGAGAGGCTCATGATGGCCTTCACCGGACATGGGCAAGTTATATCGTCCATCTTCAATGGTTCTCCTCATGCGGAGATGATCCTCGAGGCCGGGAACCGGTTCACATCGCCGTAGAAATAGGATCGACGGGCCGTGTTGGTGAAGCTATCTCGTAGTTGAACTTCCCCGCCATTGGTGGAAGATCCTGCGGGGGAAGAAGTTGGTGATGAGGGATGGAGTGGTCAACATCGATCGTTAGTGGACCGGATAATAGCTTGACCACTAAGATGCCTTTTTCCTCCCCAGCTTCTTCATCCTAGATAGGTGGGGAATCTGGGGTAGTTTCTGGGGGATGGTGGTGATCGTCAGATGTCTTGGTCTAGAACCCTGTTTCTCTGTACGTCGGCCGATGTTCTTAGACAGGATTATACCAAAAACGCCAGGTCAAACGTCACTTCTGTCATTTGTTATAGTTTAATCCGGATAAATATGACTCGAGAAATCCTTCAGAGATACCCTGAGGCTTCGTCTGCATCACAAGATGGCTGACACCCAGGAACAGGTCTTCCTCGGCTGCTACTGTACCACATCTGGACGATCACAAGCATCGCGTGATTCGTGAAGAAATTCCCAATGCTACGACACCCACTTATACGCGCTTATATGCGATTCGTCTTGTCTTAAGCTTGACCTATATGCCTTCAATTAAGGTACCACGATCACGAGGCTTATCTTCTGGAAGCGATCCAAATTTGACAATCCTCCCCCAAATGTGATTGGGGGTTTGTAGTAGTCTCAGTCTTTGCTCTCTCTCTTATTCCCTATTTTCCGACGGCCGCTCACTAGTAAGCAGCCACTTTCTAACCTCCTCATCAATGTCTCGCCATCACTTTTGTCTTCTTATTTAACCATTTACACGGTTAGAACCGACTCAATCGGTCTTTTAGCTGCCACAAGCTCCCCACGCTTTGAGGCACAAGGATGAGGTGGTTGGGTCTCACCTAGACATGGCAGCCAGGGCTTACACCCATTCACTCAATGCACGACTGCGGCACTCACCAACTCAGGCTAATTTGCCTTGGCAAATCCATCTTCAGCCCGGGCAAATCAAAAGTTCCTCACATCAGAATACGCAATGCAAAGGTGCAACTCGGTAGATCTTGACCCGAGACGGTGGAACCAAAGTTTGAAGGCAGCCATTGAACCACGCTTGACTGGCCATCATTCAAGGAAAAAGACATCAGGTGAACTGTCGCACTGCAGTAGCTTCTTGATTTGTTTCATGCATTCTGCTCCTTTGAGGGGTTTGATCGGTTGACGGGTTACATTGCCGGCGGATCATTCTGCAAGTTTCCGAATAAGCTCGAGCCTCTACTGACGGACATTGCCCCCCTCATTCGTATAGTTCCATGCCTTTGGCGGCACTGAATGAAGATAAATAACCCATCACTAGCCAAACTACTCAACCAAAAGAAAGAAACCTAGTTGAGACTGATGACCTCAACATTTCGAACTTGAAAAGTTGTCGCTATGACACATGAATCAGTACTGGTAGTGACATATCAAACTTGACGGGAAACTTACGCGTTGTGGGACCAGGTGATCCAGAAGATCCTTCAGTCTGATAGTTGACGATACTATATAGCTGTTAGCTAAAACAAATCTCATTCTCTGATGAATAATAAACTTGCAGACGTAGACCCGCCCCAATGTAGTCACGACCATATTGCGTAGTCTGCTCAACACCATCGAGGAAGAACTTGACTCTCACATCATGACCGTTCTCATCACGCAGTTCAGCACGAACAGAGTGCCATTCCTCGGGATTGGGATAGTCCCTATCGAGTGCGGCGACCTCGTCAGAAGTATTGAATGTGTTGAAAGAAATCTTTCCAGAGCCTTTCCACTCGGCAATATCAATCTCAGGCGGCCATCCACTCGCAGCGTTGAGCCAGAAAGCAGGCTAGGTTCCTCTTGCAACTGGAGCAATGAACTCAGCGCTGATATCATAACCACCACCAGCAGAAACAGTGAATGTAGATTTGGCGTGAATTGCTCCAGAGAGATAGTGAATGGGATCTTCTTGGTCATCTCGTGGCTCAGCAGTCAGAGTGAGAACGCCATCAGTGACAGAGACGTGCTCCTCATCCATTCGGGCGCCGCCATTGTGTGTGGCTCCCCAGGGATACAGGTAATTCCAGTATGTTTCAAGCGAGTTGAAAGAGTCTGAAGGGATTTCTGTCGTCGCGCGTCTTTCAATTGGTGGTCGCAGAGCAGAACATGATACTCCGACGCCATAGAGCGCAATAATAAGACCTTTGAGCTGCATTTTGTCGGGGGATGAGAGCAGAAATGTCGAGAACCGGAGAATTAGAACTTAAGCATGCCTTTAAGTACTACGTAACCTGCCATATTGCAGCCCTTTTAATGTCCGTGAAACAGGAGTAATGAAACCTTACCGGGAACTCCGGGATGTTGAAACAAGAAGCTGCATTGACGATCACCGTGAAACGAAACGCATGGATAAACATTAAACGCACCAACAGTATTTCTCCATATGGCGTCAGACTCAATATGATGATTCAGTTATACAGGAAAGCCTGTCAGGATTTAAAGGTGTGCTTGAATCCTTTGAAAGACAACCTTGAAAGAAAAGACTGATTAGCTCCGCATATGAACTGAAATTGAGAACTCAGTTACTAATGTTACTATAATAGAAACTCGAGTGTATGTATTCTCACGAGAGCGTTACAGGTATTCGGCATTGACCACATACAATGTTTATAAAATCAAGAAGAGTTGTTCACGAATTCCGTATGAGCTATGAAACGAGAAGGGAATGTGATCAAACAAGGGAGTTGACATAGTTCTCCAAGTTAGTATACCCATTTGATGCAACCTTCATACCGTCCGAAGCGTCGTTGGGATTAAGACCATTCTTTGTTTCCCATTCGTCAGGAATGCCATCACCATCTGAGTCTTTCAGGGCGGCACCATTTGCAATCTCTCCAACACCACCAAAATCCTTCTCATCCGAGATTTGCCCTCCCTTGGTTCCGTAAGATTTGACCTGATCAATAAGGGCAGTATCAACACTATCCCTATGTATGGAGTTTCCAACGCCTGTAAGGACTAGTTCGACGGCCGCTTGGGGCGTGAGGGCTGTAGGAGCCGGATAGTTGTATGGAGTCTTGACAAAATCAATGTCAGAGTAGCAACTGGTTTTCTCGCAAAGAGCAGCGCCATTAAGCTTGCCGTCGCGGTTGGAGTCGTAGAAGTTGTCCTTGACGTCTGGGACATGGTTAGCAACATAACCATCTGAGAGGTAAGATGACTTACAAGCATGGAAGTAACTATTTCCTCGAGTAAAGGCTGTGACGGTAGTATCCGGACCAGAAATAAAATAGTTGTTGATGATGTTGACATAGCTGTCAGCTTGACTATCTCCAGCAATGTAACCACCACCACCTCCCCAGTTATACACGACCTGTACGACAGTAAGAAGCTCGTCCAGAAATATCACAAGAATCACTCACGTTGTTCTGAAAGTCGTTGACGCCCTTGACCTTGGGGTTACGAGTCTTGTTATCGATATAAAGATTGCGGAACAAGCTGACTCCGCCATCTGTCTGCATCAAGCCACCACAAGAGTGAGAAACAAGGCCCTGAGCAATGATGGTGTTCTGAATGGTAACATTCGTGACATCTCCATTGATAGAGAAGGTCTCATCACGGCCCCACGAGACGCTGACGTGATCGAAGATTATATTTTTACCGTCAGCAATGCCGATTGCGTCTTTACCTGAGGTTCCGCCTTTGCCCATACGGATGGTGATGTATCGCACAATAGAGTCATTGGCGTTGGAGAGAGACCAGCCATTGCCGTAGACGACAATCCCCTGTAGATGTTTTAGCTAGTATCATTCTCAGATTCTAGAGACTCACGCCACCAGGAGCAGTTTGGCCGGCGATGTAGATATTCTTAGACACGACGATACGCTCAGAGATCTTGATAACTCCGCCGACATCGAAGACAACTATCCTGTTGGGCTTCGACACTGCGTCTCGAAGCGAGCCAGTTCCAGAGTCACTATTCGATTCCATTAGACACCTCATATGAACAGGAAAGGAGACTTGAGCTTACTCGAGGTTTGTCACTTTGTATACTTCACCTTGACGACCACCAACTGCATACCTACCAAAGCCCTCAGCTCCAGGGAATGCAAGTTGGGCTGCTTGCGCCACGGAACTGGCCGTCAAAGCCAGCAGCAAGGAAATTCTCATGTTTACTGAGTATAGAAATCTTGAGTTGACGTGCTTCAGGTACACCGGGTCTATCATCCTTTATGTACAACAACCCCTAGTAGAACTTACATGGGGTTTCAAATATCCTCCAATGACAGCATTCAAGTCACGAAGACGGAAACTAATTGCCTTGTTGGTAGAAATTGCGGTGATGCAGCGATTGGTGGAATCTTTCAACAACTATTGTTGCAAATCCATTCCTATTTTGGTGACCTACAGTTTTGGGAGACATGTACTGAAATTGGATGTTAGGCTTGCACCACACCGTCAGGGTGGGTTCTGAGACTTAAGGTTATAAACTTACACTAAGAGAGAGACGTACAAACGCAGGGTGTCATTCAATCTAACTCAGTTATTGTGCTGTATATTCAATTCA
Source organism: Fusarium xylarioides (assembly GCA_013183765.1). NCBI lineage: Eukaryota > Fungi > Ascomycota > Sordariomycetes > Hypocreales > Nectriaceae > Fusarium > Fusarium xylarioides. Next base: position 19,349 of record SRZU01000160.1, read on the forward strand.
TACATAGAGGTCGCCAAGGCACGTGCCGGCCATGGATGGCCAGGAAGCAGCATTTAATGTTGATCGGAACCTTTCAAAGCCAAGCCCCAATGCTAAAATGGTACCGTGAACGTCAAGACATTGATTTGTTGAAGAGAAAAGGGAAAATGTATACTCTTATAAATACACATATATAGCGAGATAATTGATTATCCAAATTCGTCTTATGTCTCATGTCTTGAAAGGAGTAAACCTGATGACCAGCTTCTCGCCGATTGGCCTCGCTGTATAAGCATCTTCCTGCTCGATACCTTCATCATCAACAATGGACGTCTCAAAGTTGGCATAGATGAACGCCAAAATAAACTTCATCTCGTTCATGGCGAAGTTGGAGCCGACACACATTCGTCCACCACTTCCAAAGGCCCAGAAAAGTCTTTGCATCTCGCGAAGCTTCACCTCATCATCTGATGATTTTTCAGGGGTTTGTGGCATCCAACGCTCTGGCTTCCACTCCTCAGGTTCGGGGAATGCCTCTTTGTCCCGGTGTAGTGTATACGCCAGTGATGCGATCCTCACGTCGCCGGGGATATAATATCCTGCTATGCTACATCCATGTTCAGGTGTCTGGCGTGGCTGAGGTCCTGGAATAGGCGCGTGGAGACGCAGCGTCTCCGTGACGATAGCATTTAAGAGCGGTAGGGAATCGACTTCCTTAGGATCTGGAAAAGTCGACGTGTTTGTGATACCAGATGCAGCTTTGGGGCCAATAATCAAAGACGGCTTAAGAGACTGGACCTCAGCATGAAGCTGTCGTTGAAGTTCTGGAGATTTTGAAATATGCCATGTTGCATAAGTGAGAGCAATTCCAGCCGTTTCCTGTCCAGCCAGAGAGTGATCCATAACCTCAGACGCAATGGCTCGATCTCGTTGAAGAATGCTCGTAGTGTATAGGATGCTCTTGTCTCCATTGGTCTTCAACTCGCGATCTATCCCAGCAAGCAGTGAGTTGTAGACTACTGGCTCGTCCGAGCGTTGGATGTCTTGACCGTTACTGGGGCTTCCTGGCGCCTTGGACGTCTTCCGGACATTCTCGCAGAGTTCCCAGTTCCAGTCAGAGAGTTTCTTGTTGGACTGATCAACCCACTGTGGATAGAGCTTGAGCCAAGGAATCCATCTTTTGCAAAAGCTTGTCAACCTTGGAACTTCTTGCGTCCAGAAAGGGTAGTTGGCCCGTGCAAGATACATGTCCTGCCAGTCACGGCGATAAGGCTCATCGGAGATGAAGTTCGTAGCGTTAGAGAGACCAAATATGTAGGCAGTGATAAGATCCATGGCCGTTGCTAAATAAAGACCGAACACTTCAACATCATTATAGTCTGTAGATATCGACTTATGGGAAGATTTAAGAGACCCGTTAAGCGCGGGCAAGAGGCGGCTGACGAGTATCTCGGCCATTTGCAACTTACTCGCCTGTGATGATTGTATATACGATTTGGAGTAGACGTTCGAAATCATCCTTTTTCTCAGGGAGTGAGGCTTCGAATTGCCAGTGGCAAACATATTTGGGACTCTATAGACGGCCATGTTAGTTTCATTGCCAATAGTCCAGTACCATAACTTGGTGCTCTTACCCATAATTATCAAAGACGCTATACCAATGACCTTTCTCAAACCCTCCTTGATATATGGTCCGCATGCCTTCTAAACCGTCGACGCTCACTTCATCTGGACCAATTCTAATGACTGGACCAAGCCTTTGATGTGCACGATACAGCGACGTATTCTCTCGCCTCCGCTTCCTTGCTGATAATATCCAGAGAGGGCTGATATGGCATGTCCAGTGCAGTGCGGGTATACGAGATAGCGCGGAGAAAAAGAAAGGATAGATGATGTATCTGTACATCAGCAAAACAGGCAGCAAGCCCAGAGCAGTAACCAAGATAAGGCCCATGGTATTTTCTTTCGCTATTGACGATGAACAAGCGTAGATATGAGAGTCAGGGTAAAAATACTGAGGATAATTGAAATGTGAGGGGTCCACGGATACCTAGTGCCATCGTCAGGTGGCAGGTAGTGCAAACAGAGTTGGCAAGTATTCCCGGCGCGGGGTTTGATAAGAACTCGGAAGATACGAAGCAGCCTACCTATAATGGATCAGTACAACTTGAGAAGCGCCATCCCAGATTGTTTGTTTATTGGCACAACAAAGCATGATCATAAATACCTATATAAAGACGCGAGCATGAAGTCAATAGAAACCTACCTAGGGGAGGAAAGAAATCTCAGGACCTTGATCCTAAATGATAAAAAGACTTTAACTCAATTAGCATAAGTTTAGGATATCTTTGCTAAATTTAGGATATCCTTCGTAAGTTCAAGACACCCTTTGCCGAGTTTATTGTCAAAACCTGATGTTTTCCTGCTCCCTGAGCTCTATCTGCCTTATCGAGACCATCCATGGATATCTAACAAAGTGATTGTCCGTAATTCGTGTCACAAAACTCCGTCAGGTCCGAGCTACTCGATAAATGAATGTAACCATTGCAAACTGCCATTCTTAAGCTACTAACCTATAGTACTCCAGGGACTTATGGTCAAAAGGCTCAAACATTGGTAGGTGGTATCGAGGTCGTTTTTCAGAATCTTGATTACTTCAAATGCGTGTCTGCCTATTCAGAGAAGTCGAGGTCAGCGGATCGAGACATCCCTTTTTGGTTTATGTACTGGAGAAGTGAGGAGCGATGTATTTTGGGCTTCAGGCAGGTAGTCAGGGTAACTTACCTTACATCTCTTTGACTCTTGTTTCTCTTTTCTTTTCTTTTCTTCTCTTCTTCATCATCATCATCATCATCATCACTCTTGACAAAAGCAACATTAGCTTCAAAACTTTTCAGGGATCATCATACCGTCTCTAATTGTCCTTACTCGTCATAAACCAGATCATTAGACTTCCAAAACCCAACATGAACCAACTGCCGAACCATCCCACGCTTGGCTCCCACCTTGCGAAGAGAAGACCCATCATCAGCCTCTCCCGACATTTCCGAAGCTTAGCTTACGATGGCTGCGAAAAAGCTCCGATGGACAAGTCCGAGATTCTTCCATGGTCTGAATTCACATTTGACAACATTATGAATGCATACGGCGATATTCTAGATCAGGCTGTAACCAGCAGACCACCGGATGAGGTACCAGTGCTCGAGTGCGACAATCATTGCACGATGGCACATACTTGTATGGCGGCGTTCCATATGCCCTCCGCAACTAGTTCAGCCATCTGTTTGGGCAAACAGGTCATCGATTCCAGGTTCGGCACAGAAACGAATCTGGGATGTGTTGAAGCGACACATGTGAAGAGGATACTCCCTGAGCACGCTCAATCTTTGGATTTAGGCAACGAGGATCACGTTTTTGTCTTCTATAACGCAAACCTAGACAGCCTTAACCCCTTTCATGCTACCGCCCTCGCCGCACCCTCCTGCATATGGGAACCAGGCTCCCTCGTCACCGCAAATCGTGACAACCAACCCAAACTTGGTCCTATCGAACAATTGGCTGCCTGTGCCAAAAAAACGAATACTTGTTTCTCGTTCATCTTGGGAGATAAAGATATTGTCGTCCTGCAATTCTTCAAGACCGAAGCTGGGAAAATGGGAGTGTACTAGAAGGATATTCCATGCGACACAGACGGGGAGGATAGATTGACAGCTAATTTGGCCATATGGGCTCTGGTCATGATGAGTCTGAAGACTGTGAAAAATTCTCTCAGCTCCAAAGAGCATACGTCTCCTCTCGATTCTTGGTCGCCAGATCTCGGGCCACAGTTTTTCAACGCTCGTGTTCACGGATACTCTCATCGCGTATTCTTGGGGCCAAGGCCATGAGCATTCCTTCCGCACCCTCGCTAGCAAACAGTCTATCACATCAAAGGGAAGAGCTCTTAGGTGAATGAACGTTATGGAGAAAGTTTTCATAGAATGATAGCCAGTCAACTCGTTACGTCTGTACTTAGTATAAGCGAAGCTTCATAGAATACAGCGCCCCAACCTTTTACTCTTCCTTCGTCAGTTCTTAGCTCTTAAGTTTCTGATCAATGCCAAGCACTGTTTCTTCATGATCAAGGCTGATATGTGTCTCAGAACAACAACTAGGTTGCCTTACAAATCACTTTTAGCGTGACAGGCTCGAAACCAGATATCGCCGCTAATACCTTGTACTTTGATGGGAATCAGCTTCCAGAAACGTTCATCACTTACAAAACATTCACGTATTGCCTCAAAAAGCTCATACCGCTCACCAAGCCCGTGAGGCCAGTGTACAAAATCAGAATTCCATATCCACTTCCATAACCCCCAATAACCTTTCCCTGCCATGGTTGACCTCGAATAAGAGAACCGCTCAATGGTCCGGAGATGATATTTCCAACTCCTCTGCCCACGCAGAGGTGTCCATGCACCATGACAGGGTCAACGTGCTCGTTTTCATTCTGAAATTTCTGTGTCACTTCTCTCATAATTCCTGGCCAGATCGAGGCCCAAGATCCCGCGAAGAGACCGTACATGACGCAGAAAACGTACAGGACAGGGAGAGATGCTGTAAGTCCCCAGACAAGTAGGACGGAAATACCCACGCCTACTGCAGATATGAGCATGCACGTCGTAACTGCAAGCTTATCGCTAAGGGATCCCATAACCATCAGGCCGATTGTCGTAGCGATGTTGACCAAGATAACTGTCAAAGCTGAGAGGATCGTTGAGGTACCAAAGGTTGTCTGAGCATAAGTGGGCAGGTAGATCGTAGGGAGGAAGTAGCCTGTGGCTTCAACGACGTTGACAAGTTGATACAGAAGAAATACCCTGGATGTGACAAACCGCATGTTCAGAGGCTTCCTGTGGATAGTGGCCGAAAGTGGTAGTCTAGGCTTGATGAAACATGCAATCGGAGCTGCAGCTCCAAATAAGATGCCCGCACATTCTGACAGTGGTCTGGAAGCCATAGTTCTTGAGGAGAGTTTCAAGAACCAGAGGAAGCACAGCACCTCCAGCTCCAGCAGCACTCCAGACAATTCCATAAGCAAAACCTTTACGACGAACGAACCAATCATCGATATAGAGAGTACAAGGACAGTAAGCGAAGCAGCCTCCGATCCCAAAGAGGACTCCTTGTGTTGCTATGAGTTGAGGAACAGTTGTGCAAAAGGAACTCATAACCATGGCTAGGGATGTCACGAAGAGACCTGCGTAGGTAAACCAGCGAGCTTGGCGAGGGTAAAAGCGGCATATAATGACCACGAATGGTGCTCCGAGATACAGCATGCCCTGGATCAAGTCAGAGCCGGGAAGAGTAATTTTGTCATCGTCTTACTTACGGTCGTTGTGGTTCCAATAGCAGCAATGCTATTCGAGCCCGCGAAAGGCTCATGGTGACTGTAGTACTCTTGAAAGACGCCAAATGAGAACCCAAAACCTGGTTTCTTTGTCAGCTCATGTTCGTGAACCCTATAAGGTAGATTACCAAAAGTCACAGCTTCAACAACCCAACAAGCTGCTAAGAATAGATATGCTTTTCTTCCACCATCGACAGGAGGCAGTGAGAACTCGGCATCTGTTGCTCGAGACTCGAAGCGTTGATCAAGGTTCTGTAATTGGACTGCGTCATCAGACACATTTGCATTAGGAGTAACGAGTTCGAGTGAGGTTTGTGACATTGAACAGTAGGTTCCTCAAGTTGATTCTGCAGTGAGATAAATAGAACTTAAAGTAATGTTTAGAGAGAGTATTCGATATTTATACGACAACCAACAAAGTGCGCCTTCTATTAAACGCTACACTGCGCCTTTCAAACATTGACAATGCTTATAGAATTATCTTCATTCGCTTCCTGTTATTATTGTTCTAATAGGGCGCAGATTGTAGGCGACATCGGACGTAGGAAAAGATGGCTGACATCAAATGATACATCGGCTGTGATATCCGGTGGGTGGTGGTTTATCAATCCGAGTCACATGGATAAGCAGAACACGACCTTTCCAGAGTTTGAGCTAATGCAAAGGGCTCGGGCTACTATTTTATAGGAAGGCGCTAACGTAATATTCTTGTAAAATAGTCAAATTCGATGGTCAAATAGTTTTCAATTCGATAACGGCTGCAAGATACTGCAACCAATGGCGGCTTTGATTGATCAGATCCTTGGTCTTGAGAGCTGAAGGCCTTTACGAATTTTGGAGGAGCTCTCATCAAATCAGCACCCCGAGAACGAAGCGCCATATCAAAATCTATCGAAAGCAGCATGATATTGTTTCTTATGTATGCATCGAATTGAAAATCTTGGAGCTCCTAGAATTCTATAAAATATTACATATAGCCCAACACGTAGGAAGTCAAACCACAAACTCATAAAATACACTTATAATTCAATACTCGGCTTTGAACTCGTACGCAAACCAAAATGTCAGCCTCAAGCATACCCTTGCTGTTGCTGCGGGCGTTGCTGCTGCCCAACCAAAGCGGAACTGCTCTCCATTCTATAACCCTCGTAGACCTTGCTTTGATTCTTCTGCTTCTTTCTGAGGCCTAAATAAGGGAAGGAGAAGCAAGGATGGAGGATGGTCACAGCGCCGATGGAAATCAACATCATTGTTGCGTCGAACACAATGAATAGTGTTTCGTTCCGGAGAACATCTACCCCAATATCTGGGACAGTTTCGGCGATACTAAGTACTCATTAGCTAGTGTAGGGAAATAAGTGTCAATAGAATCTTACCGATAGGCACAGCGGATGATGATACAGGTATAGGCAATACCCAGGGCATAGACAAACCACTTGACTCTTTTTGCCTCCTTTAGCGTAGCCTCCTCTCGAGCAACAGGAACTCTCCCACGAGTAGGCATGCCGGTTGTGTACATATCAGTCGCGTTTCCCATCAACGGGTCTCGATGTTTCATTGCCTGCTTTCGACGTCGAGCGTAAAGAAGCATCAGACCTCCACAGCACAACATGTTGGCAACTTGAAAGGCGACACCTCCAATGACAAGAGCCTCTCCAAGTTTCTGTGTCGTCTTAGATCCTTTGCCCATACTTTGCATAGCTGTGAGGCCTCCACCGATAATTTGGATGAAAATCGAGATAAAGTCTGTACCGACAAAGACGAGAGGATAGAGCCTGGGCTTGAGAAGAGACCATTTTGCTCCGTACCAAACAACTAGATGTTTGAACGTCACTGATATAGCAGCTGCAACCAGAGTAGGAGCCAATAGAAGTGTCAAGTACTGTACGATAAAGACATTCTGCTGCCATGGATTTCTTCCCAGGCCGAAACGTCCAACATGACCCGCTACTTCAAAGACTGTTCCGATGCCCAGCCATATCATGTATGACCATGTTTTAGCCCGGAACCCCTGAAATATCTGTGCGAGGAAGAGGAGTGCAAAGGCAATTGCGAAGAATCCTGAGGCTGGTTCAGAGAGATAGTCTTGGTAGATGGTGTATTCGACGGGACAACGATCCGAGACTTTATCGCAGTTGTCGTAGCTTGGTGTCCATGTTTCGTTTTTATCACCCATTGTTGCGTAGATGTCAGATCAAGTCTTTGTGAGTAGTGAGAGATGGATTAGAAGATATCAAGAGTCAGGAGGCCGGGGGCTTATATATGAGTAAGACGACATCAGGATACTCACCAAACACATGTCTCCGTAATCAATAGGATTGTGTGACAACCAATCTGTAAGACTCGGCCACTAAGGCGTTCTTCTCCCAGCCACTCCGTCGTAGCTCGCAGATACAGCCATATTCGTTTAGATATGGGGGATTGACAGATAACTGGCCAACAAGCACCTATCAAATCTCATTCCACGTGTATGAGCCCCATCTTGTCGTCAGCTTCGGGGAAATAATGTGCTGGGATTTGCATAAAGGTAAGCATAAGCGCTTAGTGGGAGGATGTGCTTGGAATTTCAGCCTTAAGCACAGCCTCCTACATCCATACAGAGCTGAGCTGTCGTAGATCCTTGCAGCGCCGTATCATCCCTTTTTGGGCAATAATACGAGCTTTAGGTGATATTTAAATTGCATTTAGTTTAAAATGCGATCGGTTTCACAAGGACTTTAAAATCACGAGCATCTTTTAATTCCGCACTTGAAATCTGAACTGTATGAATGATGAACCACAGCTAAGATTAGAGAGTTACCTGAAAATTTCATTATTCTCTCGTAAACTTGATTGGCCCAGTCTATAGACCATGGTTTGTTACATGCCAGAAAATTAGTAGTTGTGGATCTATTCAAGTAGCTACTACAGAAAAACGATGTCCTTCAAACAAACTCTAGTTGCGAATATCTTCAATTACTTCATGATCGAATACTTAAACATTCTTGGCACTCAACCCCCCAAATAAGGTGATTACGCGAGCAGCTGCTTGGACCTTTAATCCAAGACACGGCAGGATTGAAGCCCAGGCACCGCCAATCTCCAGTGGCAGTGCAAAAGGAATTAGTGACGAGGGCCAAGGCCAAAAGATGGAGTTTCAACCCTTGGCCTAGCGTCATGTTGGATCAACATCCCCTGGCCAGCCAAGACCACAGCCATGAAACATTAGATTACGCGGCGGCGCCCAAAAAACCACCTGATCCTTCTCATCTGCAGCTTACCTACACATCCAGCCATGTCGAGTCCAATATGTCCTATGCCACTGGGCGAAATCGTCAGGGATATGCTGGGGAGAGAGAAGGAGACGAATCCGGTTAAGAGACTTTATGATGATGCCTTTAAAGCGGATATCGGGAGGTGGATAGCTTCGTGTGCTGTTATTGGGCTTTCGGCGGGCATAATATCTAAACATCCGGGACATAATTTGCTTGCTGCATCGGCGTACAATCTTGCAGTCGTAGGTTCAATCACCTGTATACATATATAAGCAGGGTTTAAAATTCCCATGGGTACCTAATGATAGCTTAATGCCTAGTTACTTAGGCATCTAGTTAGGTAAATAATATTATATATAGGTACCTATAGGTATTTTAGAATGTTCTTATAATACCTATAATATATATAAGTACTAGAAATTGCCTATAGGTACTTATAGGTAATATTATACTCTTTTATATAACTCTTAAAAGTAGTATAAATATAATATATTTATAGTAATTATTTATAATAATTTATATAAAAAGCATATTTATATATATAAAAAAAACATTAAATTAAATATATACTATTTATATAAAAAGTATTATTAGTCTCTAGCTAACTGCTTAATACTAGTATTTTAAGAATTTATTCTTCTAATCTAGCTTCTAACTTATAATAACTGCTATAAGTTAGTATATTAAGCTTTACTTAGTCTAAGTCTTTTTAAAGGTATATAAAGATAGGAGTTAATAGAATTTAAATTATAAAAAGACTAAGGTAGGCTTAATAGTATAGGTAATAGGAATTAGTTAGTAAATAATTATAAAAGTTATAAGTCTTAAGAATAAGAGGAAGATATTTATAATTAGAAAAGAATAGAAGATAGTTATTAATAGGTTACTAATAGTATATTTATATAAATGACTTTTTCCTTATATATTATTAGCAGGTAAAGGAAGGTTAAATATTATAGTATTTCTCTAAGTAATATAGTATATATAAGGGCTTTTTATAGCTCTTTAAGCCAGTCTAGGGAGTCCTTTATAAAAGAAGATAGCTTAAATAAGTCTAAGTTAAGAGACTCTTAGGATTAATTTAAAGCTATAGAATAGAAATGTAATAAGAACCTTTTTTTAATTAAAGAAACCTTTAAAGCATATTATTTATATTAGCATATAAAGTAATATATACTCTATGCTCTTTTAATTGTAATAGTACTTAGCTATATTGCAAGAAGGTCTCTAGCTATATAGCTTAATGTAGAATATTTAGGATTATAAGCAATACAGGCTTAGAATTAAAGGAAGCTTTCTCTAGATTGCCTTTCTATTTATTATATTAGTTAATAATATAATATAATACTATACTAAATATACCTTCTTTAAAGAAAGATCTATATATAGTTAAAGCTAATTTTTAAGAGTAGCTAGCCTATAAACTATAGTAAGTATATAATTACTATATTAGATTACTATAAATACCTTTTTAGGACTAAGAAAACTAAAAAGAAGATTCTATTCTTCTATTAATAGTAATGTAAATAGATCTATATAGCTAGATGTATATTAAGAGGCATAGAGTTAAATGAAGTTAGCCTTAGCTTATTCTTTAATACTGCTAATACTTAAAGATAGAAGAATAAATTAAATACTACTCTAGTAAGTATCTTATTTTAATTTTAGTAGAGGTAAAAGAAAAAGAATAATAAGGTAAGGGGTCTTAGTAATAAATAAATCTATATACTTATATAGCTTTATTATAGCTTAATAAATGCTATAAGAAAGAACCTTTACCTAAAGTTAATAATTTTAGCTGCCTTTAAGTAGGAAAAGCCTCTTCTAATAAATACTAAGATAGTAGCTAATAATCTTAAGCTAAGTCTATATAGCAGATAAGCTATTAATAGCTAAATAACTAATAGAATTAGAAAGATAAATAAAAATATAAGTATAATTAATAAGGTAATTAATTTACTGCTAATTTTTAGCAGTAATCTTATAATTCCTATTAAGGTAATCTTTAAACTATTCTTAAATAGATAATTTTAGTATTCTAGCCCTTATAAGCATTATAGTTATTAAGTTCTATTAGATTAAGATATTATAAATTAATTTTAAAGGTTATAAAATAGTCTTATTTTATATTTAGTAAGCTTAAATCTCTTTAAATTTTTATATAAGCTTAAGACTTTAAGTAAATTTAATAGTAAGATAATAAACTTAGAAGATAATTAGTTATAATTAACTTAGTAATTACTATATATAATTATTATAAGAAATATATTATAAGAAGAAATATATATACCTAAAGAATTAATAAAAATAGATAATTAATACTAATAAGATTAGATAATTAGTCTATAACTTGCTATTCTAAGGCATTAAATTAATTATCTATTAAGTTCTTATTATTAAGGCCTTTATTTTAAGAAAGGTTATCTCTCTTATTCTTATCCTTATTATAATTATTACCTTTTAAAATTACTATCTCTTAAGATATAATTCTAATATAATCTGTAATTTCTTATATAATAAAGTTTAGAATATAGGCTATATATTATATAAAATAAGAGCAAGGTAGGGGTATAGGCTATAACTTAATTCTAATCTTATAATTTAAATCCTTAATATTAAGATATATACTATTATCTGCTGTAATTGCCTAAAGGCAATTTAGAAGATAATAATTCTAGAGGCTGCATATTATATAAGAGTTTAGTATTTTTTTTTTAAGTTTGCATATCAGCCTTAAAAGGTATCTAAGCATCTCTAAAGTCTATTATAATTTAAACATTACTTACCTCCCAGGTAGTAAAGCTTTATTAAGTTAATATTATTAAGTTAGCTGCCTCAATTACAGCCTAAACCTAACTGCACTTAAGCTAGCTAGAAAGCCTTACTTGCTCTTCAGCTAGGCCAGATCTTCCTCTTGCAACCCACTTCAAACAATACTACAGTTCAATCATCCAACACGCAGTAAGTCATCTAACCCGCCTTCTGATTACAGACGCTAACAACATCACAGCTATACCGTCATAATGCCTGTCTAAAGAAGCCTGCAACCAGCCTAAGATAACAGGGCATATTAGATAAGATGCTACTAAGAAGTAATCCTTATAATTAACCTATTTATTAATAGAGATAATTACACTAACCTGCATAATATAGCTATAGAAATTAGATTAACCTAGCAGTATAAGGATAATGCTAGCTGCATTAAGCAGGTAGCCTTTAGTTGTAAGGTCCTTAAGGTTACATAGCCTTACTACAGGTTAATTAAGAGAGGCTTCCTTAATAGCGAGATAAGGTAACTTAATAAGCTTAAAGGGAAGTTGCTTAGAGGGATAGATCTAACCATTAATGAAAGCGACTTCATTATGGCTATTTAAGGCGGCTTATATGATAAGTGGCTTAAGGCTATCTAAGGGCAGGCTAAAAGGGTGCTAGAGAAGACCAAGCTGCTATAAAGATGAGGGGGATGGCGTACTGCGAAATGGATAAGAGAGGGGTAATTGTAGGGTTCTGTTAGAAGAAAAATGTATTAAGTTTTATATAGGTTTAGGAGCCTAAAGTTAAAGACCTAAAGTTGTAATGTTAGCGTTAGTAGCAATAGAAGGCAGAATTAATTATGCTATATAGCATGTAACTAGTTTATAATTATAAAGACTAGCTAAATATTAGTATACTATTAGTATAAACAGGGGATAAGAGTTTAGTATAACTTTGCTTTAATCCTTAGATGTATTAATAAATCTAAGTATAACCTTTTTAAGTTGCTATTAAGTATTAAGAAAATAAGTAAAAATACTAAGAATAATAAACTTATTATAAGGTATTAACTATATATTTAATATAAGAGAGACTTTAGCCTTTAGGGGGAGAGTTTAAAGAATAGCTTCTTATAAAGATAAAGACTTATCTTAAATTCATTTAGTAAGAGTTAGGCTACTAAGTAGTTAAAGGTATAGCAAGATAAAGGCTATAAGCTACTAGAATGCTAAATTTACTATAATATTTATAGATAAATGGCTACTAGTAATAAAATAAGTAAGATAGTAAATAAATTCTATTTACTACTTAGTAGTACTAATCTATTAAGAGTAAGCTAGGATTACTATATTTAATTACTATAAATATACTTATATTAAAATTAGAATGTATTATATTAATTCCCTTAAATATCTTTATTCTAGAAGCCTTTTTCTTATAAATAGCTAAGTTTAAATGCCTATATATACTTAATGTACTAGTTCTAGATACATTAGGATATATTAGAGTAGTATAGTAAAAGCAGTATATAATCTATAGTCTTCTATCTAATCTCTATAAACCTTAATTAAATTAAAACTAGCTAGAAGAGTCTCTCTTCCCCTAGAAGATTTTTAAAGCCTTTAACTCTAGTAATTAGAGTAAATAGAGAGTACTAAGTATAGATTTAATATATAATATCTACTATTATATTATTTTCTACTAAAGAAAAAAGGTATTAATAGTAAAAGGGTTAAATAGAATATAAAAAGGCTTACTAAGTATAGTTAGTTTAAGGCTAAGTAAGCTTTATAAAGACATTTTAATAATAAAATATAACTTAGAATTAGTTTAAGAGTAAGAAGAAATTTTTAAAAAGGATTACTATAAAAGATTATTACCTTACTTAATAACTTTAAACTAGAAGATTTATAATTATATTAATTAATCTTAACTATAATAAACTAAAGCTATATTAAGTTAAAGTAAGCCTTTAATATAATATCTAAGACTTTAGTATATTTTATTATATAAATGCTAGACTATATTTAGTTAGCTAAAAGAGCTATCTTTACTTAAACTTAATAAGAATTTAACTATAAATAAAAAAGGTTTTCTAATTCTTATCTTTTTTTTTTTTTTATAACTTGTAAAAATTTCAAAATAATACAAATATATTACTTTTAAAATAACACTTAGTAATCCTAAAAGTAAAATTCTTCTTAAGGTATATATTATATTAATATTTTACTTACTATATATATTTATTTATTAACTATTTTATAAGTATTACTACCTTAATTAAATTAATAGTTAAGCTCTTATACTTTAAGATCTACCCTACAATATAGTAAAAAATTATAATAGTTAAATATAAAGCTATTAAGTAAAATTAAAAATAAACTAAAGAGATTAAAAAGAAAATATATAATATAGAATAAGTAAAAGCCTTAAGGTTATATATAGCAGCAATTAAAATAAAATAGTAAGTTAATTCTTAAGTACTTTCTACTATTTATATTAATATAATCTAAGTGTTAATTAGCTGTATTTACCCTTAATTTATATTCCCTATACTATACTACATTGCCTTATAACCTAATCTAATCTATTACTAACCTGCTAAGCTAGCTTCAGTCTGCTAACATTTACAGTTTTTCCTTTAATGCTAAAACCTTTATTTTCTAATTTGCCTTTTTCTCTCTCTTTCCCCTCTTACTTCCTCTCCTTTATACTATAATAGCCCTTAATTCCTATAATATAACATTTATACTACTAAATTAACTACTATAACTGCATATCTTAACTCTATAAACTATAGCTAGTATAGACTATTGCTGCTACCTGATGTAATGCTATTAATAAAGGCCTGCTATTGCCTTAATAGGCATTAACCCTATTCTAGGTAATTTGCTAAGTCTTCTAATACCTCTATCTAATTTGCAATATAGTTAATAAGGGCCTTATCTTTAGCTTTATCTTTAGCTTTATCTTTATTAATACTAAGCAGCTATACTTAGTAGCTAAAGATTATAAGATTAACTTACTATATTATTAATAGTTTATTAATATATAGTAGGTATTTTCTTATAATTTTATAATACCTTAAGAAGAATTAGAGGATTAATATAATATTAAGCTTAAAGCTATAGATTTTTATTAGGTTACTAGATATATAGGTATTAACTGCCTTAACTAGATAGTTATAGCTAGGTTAGCTATTATTAATATTAATTATATAGTAGTATATCTTATAATAGATTTTAGGGTTTTTAGCCTATTTTAAGATAGTCTATTTAAGTTAAAGCCTTAGTAATAATTGCTTTAACTAGGTAATAATAGAGAAGGCATTTAGCCTGCTAAGGCTAGGGGAAATATCTTTTTTATGCTTATAGATTAAGGCTACTTATTTAGTTAGATTATAAGGTTTAAGGTAGCAGTGCTATATAACCTTAAGACTTGATTTTAAGGTTATTATGTTTTTTAGTGTAGTATATAATGCTTTATATTATGATATGCTAAAAATAAGCATTATATTGTGTTCTCTTATTATATAAGACTCTATTGGCTATACCTTACGTATTGCTGCAGAGACATTTTAACTTTTTAATATTAATATAATAAGTAAAAATTCTTTAGAATATCTATTAACTCTAATATATAACTAAACTTCTTATACTATAACTGCTATTTTAGTAAATTATTTAGGAAATTAAATTAAGTATAAAGTCTAATTTGCAATTTTAGTTATTAGCAATTAAAGCACTTTAAGAAATAAGTAAAAGCTTTATTATTATACTATTTAAAAGTGTTAAGGCTTGAATAAAATAGCCTATGAATTCGATATAGGTCGAAGGATAGATAACTGTAATAGGTGTAGAAGAGGCTGTAGAAATAGGAGGGAAAAAGGTTGTAACTGTGTTGTAGATAGGCATAAGGTAGGATGTATAAGGTAAAAGTAGATTCGTTGAGAAGAGCGATTTTTTCTGAATTTAATGATGTATATTATGTAATAGAAAAGTTGATAAGTCTCTAATTAAAAAGAAGTTCCCTGAGTGGGAAAACCTGGGTCTTATATAGACCTCTAGAAGAGCGGGCATTGTGATTCCCAGTGCGGAGTAGTCTCAATGATGATGAAAAGACTATCACAAAAACCGCCAAAATTCGGAGAAAAATAAGATATACTTTTTACCCAATTTGGAAGGCGCTAGGCTTTAGTATGCTTATAAAGCTTAAATAGGAAAACAGGGTTTTTCGTGGTGTGTTATGAATCATCCAACTGAGGGGTAAAATCTCGTATACGTAATCCTCATTATATAATCATCACGTGACCCCAGTCACATGACTTTCCAACTGATATTTTCCTTAGTAAGAAATATTTAAAGTTTATAGAAAAAACTTTAATATGTGGAACTTGCTCAATTCTCCACATATTGCTTAGGTAAGCACACCAATCGAAAGCCCCGAATTTTCTCATTATTTCGGTATATATATAATAAGACCTTTATATAATATCAGGTCTTAACAAAAAGTAAGTTAAATATTTATATTTTAGAAATCTTAATTAAGTATAATTAAGCTTAAACCTATATGTAATTTATATAAAGTATATAACTTTATATTATACTAATATGAAATTAGTAAAGATAATTTATAAAAACATAGAATCTTAGAATAGCTTTTTAAAATAATAAATAAAAGGCATATTAGCTAATTACTATAAATAATTAGCTTAATTAACTCCTTACTATGCTTTAACTTAAGTAAATAAAAATCCCTAGTACTTTATTCCTTATATTAATACTAGCTATATATTTTTTACTTATTTCTCTCCTTTAAAGAGTCTTAGAGGTAGTAAAGCAATTTAAGGTTTAGTATTAATAAGCTCTAATAGCTTATAAGCTCTAATAAGAAGCTAAAATATAAGATAATTAGTACTCTTAAAATGCTATAATACTTCCTTACTTAGGCCTAAATGCTATAAGGTAATATTATCTTAAAGAAATAGAGGCTTAAGAAGGTAATTCTATATAGTAGATATATGCCTCTACTAGCAATAGATTTATTAGATCTTTCTAAGTATAAAGGGTTTACTAGTTTAATAGGGATATTAATAAGCTTCTTATTATACTTACTATCCTTAATAATAAAAAACCTAAAATCTATTAAGGTTACTATAATAAATTAGTATATTATAAAATCTTATAATAATATTATCTTACTATTACTTTTATACTAAAGGGAACTTAAAGGGAAAAATATCCTTATATGCTTAACTTAAACCTAGAAGCTTGCTAAAGGGCTTCTATATAAGAGCTTAATTATTTATAGATAATTTAAAGAATAAATTAAAGGGCTTAAGTGCCTTTAGATTTTTTAGTTTTATAATATACTAAATATATAACTTAAGTTAAGAAAAGATATTTAAACTATAAAGTAAAAGTATAGATTATTTATAGCTAATTATAAGCAGGTAATTACTATAAATAATTACTATAAATACTTACCTAGAGAACTTAAACTTAGTTTAGATAGCATTAATCTTATACTTAACATTTTAAGAGTAGTTTATAATTTTATTATATTTAACTTATAAGGAATATAATATAGCAATTATTAGCTATTTAATATAAGTTATATAAATTTTAAGATTAGCTTAAATAATTAGCTTAAATTAATTTAAAAATATTATATTTTTATACTATAATCTTTTATTACTTAATCTATTTATTAGTTTTTAGTAGAACTATAGCTTAACTTTTATTTTAATTAAGCATTTTATTAATAAAAGCAAGCTAGTAATTATTCTCCTTAGTAAGATTATTAATATCTTCTTAGAGAGGATTATTATTATCCTATAGGATTTTATTAGCCTTAAAAGTTAATACTATAAATGCTTTATCTTTAAAAAGATTATAATATTTACCCTTTCTAATACTACCTTAAATTAGCCTTTAAATATTAGTAAATAAAATATACTTACTAGTCTATACTATAGTTATTAAAAGCAGTATCTTTAAGTGCTTTTTTAATTACCTTATTAGCATTAAGATAATCTATATATTAGTAGAGTTTAGTCTTTAGGTAACTTTACTGCTAATTAAAGTTCTTCTTTATAGTCTTATATTTATAGCATTTTGCAGAAAGTATATTTATTCTAGTATAGGCTTTCTTTATATAAGGATTTATTAATAAATCCTCCTTAGGCTTTTATTTATATAATAGCCTACTAGGTAGATGCCTTAGGAGGATTAGCTTAAATGATTACTATAAGTGTAAATAAGCTCCTTACCTTAGCCCCTATTACTTATTTTTTCTACTCTAAGAAAAATTAGAAAATAGTAGCTCTTATTGCAATATATAAGGAAGATAGAAGCTAGAATATAAAAATTAATATCCCTATAGCTAAAGGCAATTATATCTTAAAAGCTAAAAAATTAAGGGTTTAGGGGAAATAAGTTTAAGAGGAGATTAAGATTTCTAGCATTACAGTAGAAATAAAAAAATAAATCTTAAATTTAAAGTATTAATCTTAAATAGGTAATAATTAGCAAAATACTTTTCTTTAATTAGCTTAAAATTTATAATAAATTACTATACTAAGACCTATTACTTAGAAAATTAAATCTTAATATTAACCTAACTCTAACCTTTTAAACCTCTTAAATTTTAGAATTTATAAGTTTTAAGTAAAATTGAATATTTCTTTTTATTCTAGCCTTTTTAGTTAATCCTTTTATAGTAATTAATTAAGATAATTGCTTTTACTAAGCCTATACTTTAAATTTTAATACTATATAACCTTTTAAATTTTATAATTTCTAATTCTTTTTTCCTTTATTTTAAGAGTTTCTATTTCTAGTCTCTTTTTCTTATAGTAATCTATTAAAATAATTGCTTTTAATTCCTTAATTACTTAAAATAACTAGCAGCTAAAGCTCTTCCTTATAAGTAGCTTAAAAGACTACTAGTAGTAAATAGCCTTAAAAGTCTATTGCTAGTAAATAACCTTAAAAGTCTATTACTAGTAAAGTGCCTTAAAAAAGTATATATAAAGCCTAAGTACTAAAAGGGAAATCTTACTCTAAGGGTCCTATTGCTACTTTTAGTAAGCAGTTTATTTATACTATAATTCTTTTCTTTAATACTATTATAGATTGCTAGATAAAGGATTATAAAACTTAAATTCTTAAGAGCAATAAGCTTACTATTATGTATACCCCTTTTATCTGCCTTATTTATAAAATTATATTTAATATAACTAGAGACTATACTATAGCTCCTACTTATATTACCTTTAATGCTATTAATACTTTTAAAGAAGCAATTAAAGCTTTTATATACTAGCTCTTTAAAGGTAAGTTATTTATAGTAATCTTATATAGTAATTAGTTATACTAATTAATTTTAAATTTAAGTATTAATTTTCTATCTATTTATGCTAGCTATAAGACTATTTAAAAGAAGGATATATAGATATACTATTGCATTTAGTATATTATAGTAAACCCTATAAATAATTACTTCTAGTAAATAATTAATCTAAATACTATTAAGTTACTTCTAGTTTTTAATATTAAGGAAAATTAAGTAGCATAGCATATATAAGATTAAGCAGAATTAAGAGAAATTTAAGCTTATAAAAGGGATAAATGCATTAAAGCTTAAGTATATGCTACTAAGGATACTAAAATATAAAAATAGTAATAAGATAAATAGAAAAAGTCTAAAATATAAGTTAATCTAGAAGATCTAGTAGCTAGACTTAAAAATGCTCTTAATAAGCTAAATAAAGATAAAGCTATATCTAATTAAGAGATATAGGATAGAGGTAAAGATAAGATTAATTAAGAGATATAGGATAGAGGTAAGGATAAGATTAATTAAGAGATGTAGGATAGAGGTAAAGATAAGCCTAATTAAGAGCTACAGAATGGTAGTAAAGATGCATATAAGAGTATACTAGAGGACTAGGTCTAGGGTAATAACTAAGCTGCTATAGTTTTAATGTTTTTTCTTAAGGGATTTATTAAGGCACTAGAAGTAAAGGCTTATAAGATACTAATTTGCTACTAATTTAAAGCAATTATTATATCTAATTACTATAAATTAAAGATATATATTATAGGTAATTTAAATTTTTATTTAGGTATTAATTTACAACTAATCTTTACCTATAAGTACCTATATCTATATAATTATCCTATCTAGGTACCTGCCTGTAGGTAGGCATTTAAAATAGGTATCTCTAGGTACATACCCCTATTAAATGGGTACCTATGGATACCCATGGGCTGGGTATTTTAAACCCTATATATAAGCTTGCTGACCAGATGCAGGGAGCCCTTCATTTCTTTGCTCTCAAGATACCAGTGAAGCCACAAGGCCGGAACAATCCAAGACCACCAATATGGTATATTTTGATTCTGGCCCTTTCAACTTTAATGTGGCTTGCCGCTCTTACTGTCATATTTGTTCTTCGGGAGGACGTAGATGCGTACAATGAGTCAAATCTCGACAAGCGGAGGACGGGCTTTGTTGGCGATATATCTACTGGAACAGTAGCAATGCTTGACAACCTTAGCATTGCTTGTGGCTGTTTTGGCATTTGTGCATTGTAAGTGGCCTCCCTACTGACTCTCAACTTTTATTTAACAGTTTCTAGTTTGTTTTGTGTATATCAGTGGTTTATTGTTCATTATCTTTACTCGACAAGATTCAAGAAGACTGAAATGCGAGAGGGATATAGAAAGATCAAGAAGATCGAACCCCCCCAGGATGGCCCATCAGCAGCTGTTTAGAATTGATACCCGATACCCAAATACTTACGAGCTGGCTTAACTGTTTTAATATAGACTACTTGACTTCTGCTTGCGAATATTGATAAGAGGTTGCCATAGTTAAGGGCTGCACCTGACTTGATTTCCAGCCACTCCGACCTTTTATATTTGCAGTGATTGCAAAGACTATAGCCAAGTGTCTCCGTTGTGTCATCTTGTCTAAGGCTTAACATTGCATGTAATGCTACTCATTGCTTTGTTGCTTACAACTATTGTATTGTATCTATGATCGATTGGCAGACCCACAAAGAACTAGGCCAGCAACCAACAAGAATCCGGAAATGAATTGTCTACGTTATTTCATCAATCCAAACCTGCTGTAATATCTAACTGTCTGTGTTGTGAGCGGTGGCGATGAAGGGGCCGGCCTGTGTTGGTGACCTCATGAGACTTAGGACCAATCAATGACTGCAGAACACTTATCAACCAAGTCTTTTTGTTCTCGGGAGAGCCTTGCCGCTCGCTGCGTTACATGGTATGGCATGGTCTTTATGCTGGAGGCCGACCTCGTTAGCAAACACCAACGGCTACTGCCACTTCTGCCTGTTGCTTGTTGGTCCATTTGGTGAATTGGCAAAAACTGGAACAAAGGAAATAGGCCTCCGGAAATACGTAAGATGATAGCATTCTGTGAAGGTATAAATGTCATTAAAACTTCATGGGAAAGTAATATCACTTCTTTTGTATCTAGTAGCGAACCTCGAGCCTCCAACATGCCCTCCGACGCTGACACTTCAAGCTCTAGCCCTGGCGAACATGCTACCACTGGAAAACAAGAGCAAGAAAAGGCACGTAAAATGATGCAAGCCAGGTCCGAAGTTCCAGAGCCTGAGAGATTTGCTCAAGAGACTATCCGCGATTATCTCTTGGAGAATGTCGAGGAGTTTCGCCGTCTCCATGAGTTGAGAAGAAAGGTATGTCTTTGACAAAGATACTGAGCAAGGAGAATTTTTTAATGAGAAACTTAGGGCTGGGAGACAAGTCGAGGCGACGACCACTTCAAGAAACAACGAGCAGTCGCAGATAAATGCAGTGCGAGAAGTACACAGTTCTTCTGCACCATGATGAAGACTATTGCAATTGACCTCGATAAGGCAACTCGTGCTCTGAATCTGTCTAAAGTCGAAGAGCCGGCTTTGCTAGACATGTGTGTGGCTCCAGGTGGTTTCGTTGACGTAGCCTGGACCAAGAACCCCGGCCTTCGCATTAGAGCCATGAGTCTTCCAGTTGAGCAAGGTGGACACGACGTCAAGATGCTCGATGCACAAGTGGACGTGGAGTTTTGCGACATCACAACGCTAGCAGCCGATATGGGTATCACCAAGAACGATGTTCCGTTGAACTTTCCAGGACCATATGACTTCCTATTCGAAAAGGTCTTCGACGACAATGAGAAGTTTGACCTCGTCTTCTGCGATGGTCAAGTCCTGCGTACTCATCCCCGTGCAGAATGGCGAGAGCCTCGGGAAGCTACTCGCCTAACAATCACACAAATTGCCCTGGGTCTCGAACATATGAAGAAAGATGGTACAATGGTGATTCTAATGCACAAGCTCGACAGTTGGCGAAGCTTCGACTTGATCCACCAATTCAGCAAGATGGCAACCGTTAAACTGTACAAGCACTACAGGCACCACAAGATCAGGTCTTCATTTTATCTTGTCGCAAAGAACATTCAAGCTGAAGGTGACTTTGCGAAGGAGATGGTTGCGATTTGGAAGCAGAGATACAAGATTGCGACGTTTGGTACTGATGAAGAGTACGCTGAAATGCATCGAGTCACTAGAGAGACTGCGTTGGTCGAGCTTGAGAAGTTTGGGGAGGAGTATGTTGCAATTGGGAAGAAGATTTGGAAGACTCAGGCTGATGGATTGGAGAAAGCGCCCTTTTTGAAGAAACACACGAAGGAGCAGAGCAAGCGCAGGGCATGGAAATGAGGTGATGATGAGAGATGGGAAACATGCTATGTAAGACCTCAATCCTTTGAGCCGTCATCGGATGTGTCATAGAAGAGGCTTGGTGCTAGGACAAGTAGAGGCTGCATGTGCAAGCAAGGGTACTAGACAAGATTACCATAACAGTACGATCAGATAAGATAATCTATCAAATAACAAAAGATCTCGGATCCTCAGGGTGCTCAGTAGCTGACTAGTCCTGCGTCTCTAACACGAGAGGCAAGGATCAGCAAAAAACGACTCCGAGTTCGCACTCGTATACCTTCCAGCGCAGTTATTTAAACATAGCTCTCACCTTCATACATCTATCAAATAAAACAACATTTCTATTGCATAATTAAAATGGCTGAATATAGACATTATGCAACACCCCATCCCGAATGGGTCGATGTACGCTAAGTCATGTGCAAACTTCATGATATTGTTACTGACCCCATCAGTTCCCAAACAATCTCCCCCCAGGCACAAAACCAAGCTTGGGCATGACCAGAGACCATGATGCTATTGTTCCACAGGAAGGCCTCGATATCTATGAAATAAATGTTCCTGTGCGCGATAACACGTCTATCACGCTGCGCATCTACCGTTAAACTGCTCACAGCGATGCCCTACCTCTGTTTCTGTACATGCACGGAGGTGGGTATGTCACGGGTGGTCTTGAAACAGACGACGTAACATGCAGGGCACTTGCGTTGGAAATTCCTGTCATCGTTGCAAGTGATGAGTATCGACTTGCTCCTGAGCACAAGTTCCCTGTTGGCTTTGAAGATAGCTTCGATGTCGTCCGCTGGGTAAGATACAGCGCTGCCAAACTACCACCCGCTAACATTCTATGCAGGTTGCATCATCAGAGGGTCAGAGGAAACTCAATACAGACTTATCCAAGGGCTTTATTCTCGGTGGCACGTCTGCTGGCGCCAACTTCACTGCCGGAATTTCGCACTTGGCTCGTGACGAGGGTCTCTCTCCAAGAATTACCGGTGTCGTGTTTCTCGCTGGGAGCTTCTGTCATCCAGATGTGAGACCGAAGAAGTATCTGGATCGTATTCTGAGCGTGGACGAGATCAACGATGCACCTGGCCTCACGCGAAAGTCAATTGACTACTTCGCGGGTACACTCTCTCCAACTAAGGTGTTAACTCAGTACTGATCATGCAACAGGACTATATGGCGCTCCCCCAACAGACAAGCGACTGTCCCCTCTTCTATTCGATTCCCATGCTGGTATAGCAAAGAAAGCATACTTTGCAATCTGCGGTTGGGATCCGCATCGGGACGAAGCTATTCTTCTCGATCAGCTACTCCAAGAAGTCGGGCTGTCAACCAAGTCACACATTTACTCAGGGTTACCTCATGGCTTCTGGACGACTTGCCCTGACCTACCTGTTTCCAAGAAATGGCTTCAGGATCTCCTTCAGGGTGTACGCTGGTTCTTAGAGTAAAGGTAAGCCAAAAGTATAACGGGAACAACAGTGGGCAAAGGACGAAACACACTCAATTTGTTCCAAATTAGTTAACCAGTACCATCATACATTCTGCCCTTCATTTACTTTCCACTATAGCCTTTGACAATTCCCAAAATCAAGCCCATTACTTTTCCACAATTTCCGACACAAAAGTCATAATATCCTACATTTCCAGCTTCTCCATCTCCTCAGAGAGAATACCCTCTTCCACAACCTTAACCTTAACTTTCATCCCCCAAGGCTCATCATCTCCAATCCAGTTCTTCTTCTTTCCAATCTTTTCCACATCACTAGCTGCCTCCTTGACAGTCTCCTTTGTTCTTGCTGGGTCATCGTTCGTCTTCTGGACCGAGATTGTGAGCAGAAGACCTTCCTTATTCTTCTTCTTGCCCAAAGTGTACGACCACTGAGAAGTGAACACCACGCGAGGCTTCGACTTGTGGATCTTACCGGCTGGGTATAGCGCGGTGATGAGTTGTCCGACCCTGCCGATGTATGATGCCCACCAGACTTCCTCAGGCGTGAGCATTTCACGGAGCGACTCACGGAACTCTAGCTCACGAGGAGGAAGTTCACCACCATATCTGGACTCGAGCATCAAGGCCAACCTTGCTCGATCTTGGTGCGAAACACCGTGGATCGCAGACATGTTTCCGACACTGGTTGAGTACAGAGCCGTCGTTGAGGCCGTCTCCTTACTCATGAACATGTGCAGATACATCGCATTGGCGAAGGAGTCAACAACAGGCTCGCCGAACTCCTCTGGGAATTCCTTCTTCTTAGAAGGTTTCGGGATAGCGTTCTTGAGCAATTGCTGAATGAGATGTCGAGATCCAGGGGCAAAGTAGCCTGTGGCAACCTCTAGGGGAGACTGGGCTCGAATAGATGGTGAAAGCTGACGGAAGAGGAAGCCTTCTCGTACACCGCCTTGACAAAAGTGTGCCTCTCTGATGCCTCCAGGAATTGATTCTGAAAGAACGTTGACAAGGAACGCGACCGCGGGAACCTGCGATCTTCGACGATCGGAAACACGGAAAATGTCTTTCGCGGCATGAGCGACATGCTTGAGAGCCTCCGTGTCTTCAAACTGTTTACGCTTGGCAGTGTATCCGTTGATAATGGAAATGGGATAGTAGCTGCCATCCGTCTGATTCAGGTACAGGAGCAAATATCCCCATCCTCTGAAACCACCTCCGGAGAGATAGATACGGTACCCGCCCTCCTTCTCAGCCTTCTCGGTCATCTCGGCGGGGATCTGCAGATTGTTGTATGCGTCCTTGAAGTTGGCGATCATTTCCTTCTCAAAAGCCTTGACAGCAGCATCGGCTTCCTCCTTCTTCTTACCGTCACGAAGATCGTGGAGCTTCTTCGTTAAAGCAGCAGCTCCGTATGGGAAGCTGAAGCTGCCTTTGGGACTCATGCGAACCTGACCGCCCGAGCTGAGCATCCAGGTAATCTGGGTGCTGCCACCGCCAAGGTCCATTACCAGGCCTTCCATGTTAGAGAAGCCACTGGCAATGCCGAGGGCACCGATCTGGCCCTCTTCCTCTTTAGGTAGAAGCTCAACTGTCAGACCAGTCTTGTCTTTGATAGCAGCCAAGAACTGCTTCGAATTGATGGCAGCGCGGGTGGCTTCGGTCGCGATAACATGAATATTCTCCTTCTTGCACCGGAAGTCGCTGCAAATAACAACGAATCGACTCAAGACTGAAACGACAGACTCGATGATATCGTCTGGGATGGGAATCTGATCTCCAGTCTCGGGATCATATTGAGAGTCGTACAGGGAAATGGAGGCGCGATACTGGTAAACGGTTGGAAGCATACGAGCCAATGGGTTCGAAAGGTCGGAAATTGAGAGACGAATTCCATTGCTGGTGATGGCGTCACTTGTCAGTTTCTTTGTTGCAGTCAATGGATTGTCTCTATTTTCTCACCTGCCCATGTCAACAACACCGACTAGCTTACCCTCATGGCCCTGCCACGGGGGATGACCGCCCTGAAGATGCGCATACGGCGGCTGCGAATCCTCATCGTCGCTGCTCTCATGGCCGAATTCGGCGATTGGGTCGATGACTTCAAAGTCGGAGAAATCCATCGCGGGCTGTGTTTGTTGTGGAGGTGAAGATGCCCGTTTGTCGTTGATGACGTTGGCAGTGGAGGTGAGATGCAGAGCTCCCCAGTATTTAAGGTGGTCGGGGGCCTCTATTTCAGGGAGCTTCCCGTCGTCAGAAGGGAAGCTAACGCCCTGCGGCGGGTTTCAGCTGTGATGGGATTGCCCTGACGTACGCCAACCTTAAATGAGCTTGTCCGGAAATCGAGCCAGTTACGGTTGAGCAGCGACGCCAATGGCAGCACAAGCTACGTGATTGAATCAAGTCATTGGCCAGGGTAGAGATAAGCACGAGATCGGAGACCTTATCTTGACGGTTTGAGATCTTGGCCGTTGTTCAATCAACGACTCTACAAACGGTGAGGCAACAAGGTTAATAATAGGCACAAGAATAAGCTTCAAATTAACAATTTACTTGAGTTGCCAACTATGAACATATCTGTCACTGGAAAGAAGCACTGAACTGCTATGATCTACCTACAACAAACCTATGGTCTCCATCCTAAAGTGACAAAATATTTAGGTAAATTTATCCTAAACTTGGGAGTTTCTTTGACTAAGGTAGCTTATTTATTAACCCTATGAATACCGTGGTTTCCGGTTCTTTTTCCCCAACGGCAGCAAAGCCTACAGTGCAATGCACCATTCAGAGTGTTCAGATGTTCTGTCAAAAGCATTGCCTTGCTGACAGAGGCGCTGAGCTTCGTCAACAACGTATCTACGTTTACATGTCGTAGAAAGAGCTCATACTCTGCGACAAGCTCTTTGACGGTCGTCAGTGCAGGTCACGAACGTTTTGAGACAGCTGCGGATGACAAGCAGAATGTGACAAAAGTCGACGAAGGATACCGACGTTTCTTCGGTAGCGAATGCTTGTTGATTCGGCAGTCGAGAGTCTTCACCTGGTCCAAAACCAGCTCTGAGTGAAACTCGGCCGATGTGATTTTATCGAGGCTGGCTGTCAAGACAAACCGAAGGGCGCGGCGTGGGAGCTGATCCCCCTTGTCTTTCCTTGGTCTCGTTGTCGACGACTGTGCATAGAGTTGTATTTAATGCAGAAACAAGGGCCGATTTAGTTGACTTAATAGGATCGATATTCTGAAAGGCAATTGGGTCAATCATAGTCGACTGTTGGTGTTTACATAAGATCATACTGTGGCTCCTTGAATGGGTTGGATTGTTTCTTCATCCGCGATTTGATGAGTCGAGTTTGAAGAAAACATTCTCACCAGAAGTTTGTGTCTCGATAGTGTATATCTGGCCTGGGCGGTTCAGCTCGTACAACATGGCGTTAATCTCCTCGGCATCTTAAATCTCAACTTGCATGTTTCCCAGATGAGGTGGCGTTTTTCCACACTTTCTTCACTTTGTAAGACAGTCAGTAAGTAATGCTAATATTCATCCCCGTATTGGGCCACGACTTGACAACATCTGGTCCCTCCGTCAGGAATTCTGAGATATGCCAGTTGCGGTCCATCTGTGCCACTGGCATAATTACTTCCTCGAGGAGAGGCATCCAGTACACAAAGCGGACGTGTAATCCTTTCCTGTAAGGACAGTGATGTTTTTCTTCCGTTTAGCGACGAGTTGCCAGATGTCGTGGCAGTCCACCAGCTGGTGTCCAAAACAAAGGATACGCATGAAAATTGTAGTACTAAAAGCTCAGAGGGATTTGTTGGTTGTGTGTTCCCTGTTGAACCTGCTGCTGTTGGGCCAATGTGCTTGGCCCTCTGTTACTTGTTGGGGTGGGTAGTGATACTCTAGGATTCAGGATAAGACACTTCCTCTGTTGGGATCTGACGAGGATAAAGACGAGCCCCTGCTATGAACACCATCGAGCGCTCTTAGAGCCAGTGCACATTCACCTTGGGCTGAGTCCTGTTTCCATTTGCGAGAAATTTCCAAGCCTGATCCCGAGTTCAGTATACTCCTTGATAACCTTGATATATTTGATAAGCTCATCCCCAGCTGGGAGATTGGGATACAGGGCTAAGTCTGGTTTGTCGGTAGTGAGGTACGGATATGTACGTTTCTTGTATTCAGGTTTCATTCGACGTGGCTGATAGTATTTACGTTGATCAGAAAGCTCTATCTTGATTATTTATGTATAAGATATCTCAATGCAGAGAGATATAACGTCAGCAAGTACCAAACTATGGTCAAGAATAGGGATCAAGGTTTCAAAAGCAGGAGAGTGTCTGCATTTAGACCTAGAAGTATTAGGCAGAAGAAGTGCATTAAAGACTATCTGACGCAAACTCTGAACCATGGAAATAACCCAATCAACAAGTGAAGCTCTCAAGATACAAATTACCCAGCGTGCAGCTATGTTTGCCAATGTTGGGCTTGGTATGCATAATAAAACACTTTGTTTCTTTTGAACAATTGATGGAAAGGGGTGCTTTAGATCAATGTGGAGTAAGCATGATGACTGTGATTCACTGTCATCAGGTGTCGAGCATTAAGAAGGTACAAACAAATATACCTGTATTCCTTGTTTGCGCCTTTTCCTTTTCCTTCCTCTTCATTATTACTCACACATTCTTCTTTGACCCAAGTGGAATGTGACGGCAAGCAAGTGGACAAACTGTCAACGATTCGCAAACATCGCCAACTTCTCGACATTCTTCACAACCAAGTCAGTATCTTCCCGCGAGTGTATATGTGCAACGTGCATTCTAATGATGTTCACTTGGAGTTTGCTAGCCTTTGTTTGAGTCAGAGCCCGACATTGTTGGGTTGAAGATCATGATGGACAAAGGCGTGAGCGACAGAATTAATGCCGTTGTCACTCATGTTGAAGCGCTATCTCTCAAAACGCTCCAACTTTGACTCGACTTCCAAAGACTAACCTTTCTCTCTTGTGGAATTCTGCACAGGACCCTGGAGATGAAGGCAATGATCACATTGATGCGACCGCCAACAGCGATGAAGAGGATAGTGAAGATCAAGATGATGGAGATTCCGATGAAGAAGGCATCGTCGCCTACCTCAATACCTCCACGACATGATTGTAAGTTTCTCATGGCTCCAAGATTAACTCGGTGACTAATTGTGACTTCGCAATAGATCACCGAACACGACGCGCCGCGTGCAGGCCGTATACCCAGCCTCAGGTATGGCAACACACTCTTCGAACACCAGAAGCATGCTGTGGGAGCCGCTATGCGGTCGCTTGCTGCCCCCCTCAAGGGCATGATATTGGGAGACCCCTCAGGGCTTGGTAAGGCCCTGGAAGCGCTTGCCGTGGCTGCTTTATCCTGGGAGCCCGGAGATGGGCCTTCACTTATCGTTGCACCTCTCTCATGCTGTAGCCAGCGGATGGCCGAGATTGATGCCTTCTTTGATACGGTAAGACTAGCCGCAAGGCGGACAAATATCAGGGAAGGGTATCGGCCATTGCGATGAAAAGCGTGAGATATACCCACAAGCCTACCGTTTGCCTTTTGGAGAATCCTTTTCCCCCTCCAACCTGTGGTAGTACCGGGTCGAGATCACTTCCTCTTCATATCTTACTGAGGTGAACCGCGTCGCAAGGTTCCAGGATGCCATCAAATACTACAATTCATACCTGACGGTCCTCTTCCCAAAGAGACCGAAGCTGGTCCTCCGTTCTGTCAGCCTGGAGTCCGGGCCATGGAAGCCGATTGGGAAATGCATGATCCTTGACGAGGCTCATATCATCAAGAACCGCAACACTCGCACATTTGCTGCCGTCACTGCACTCCGTGGGCATTTCGAAGGTTGTCCAGACTTGACAGGAACGCCTCTAGACAACACATGGGAGCACGGTTATGCCCTGCCACGTCGGCTGGAAGGGTACCCCATCACCGACTTCAATATATTGTTGCAAGCTTCAAAGAAGTTGGTAGAATGGCCCCTTGATATCCCATTGAGAAATAAATGATCCGGTACATCCAGATGCTCGACGCAGTCAGCTTCTTGAATCCAATATCAACTATTCAAGATCGTCTTCCGCCTAGGACTGGCATGTGCGAGTCTTTGCCCTCGACCCCAAATACAGGTCAAATTCAAACAGCTCCTTCGCAGAATTAAAGTGGCTCATGATGATGATGATGAAAAGTAAGAAATCACAAGGTCTCAAGTCTCGTGGCAAGGCCCCTCAAAGCAAGAAGGCTGATGGCGCAGGTTGATTGCACCTCATCGAGGCCCAGCAGCACGCCTACCATCCAATACTAGTGCAGCTAAAGCTGGCCCAGGGAGGTCTTGTGGAATCTATGAGACGGGGAGACGTCGACGATGCCATTCCTGACGACCTGGATGCCCAAGCTCTCGAGCAGATTGCTGAGTGGTGTCAGCAGCTGGAGCAAGGAGACAACTCTCTGTCACGACGTGTTCAGGCGATACTTGATACAATGCGACAACATCTTGATCGTCGCCCCGACGACTCACTCATCATTGTCGATGAAAGCGTGTGGTTCCCTGACATGATGGCGATTGCGCTCAAGAAGACCTACCATTCGGTCGCCCACGATACATATAATGGGCGACTCGACACAGTCCAGCGCCACTTAACCATCAAGAAGATTTCTCAAGCTACGCCCCCGCATACCCTACTGGCTGGTCGAGGTACCGGTGGTCAGGGACTCAACATGCAGTTTTCAAAGGTTGTTATTCGATGCGGACCCTGGTGGAAGAAAATGTGAGAGGAGCAAGTAGCTGGACGAGTTCACCGACCAGGGCAACAGAAGCCTACCTTTATCTACGAACTGGGAGCCCAGGACTGTGCTGTGTAAAAGTAAGAGATGGAGATCCGGGACAAGAAGAACATAATCAACACTCGAATTTTCTGCTATCACTAGAGACGTTGACGGCGAGCCTCATCAAATCAGGCACTTAACTACTTGGACTGGAGCATTCTATTGATTTATGCTAAGGATGATAATGGTAAACTCTTAGAGTATTTATCATAAGGATAGCCTAAATCATGACGACTTTCTAAAGTTTAGAAAATTTCATCTCACATCATGATCTTGTCTATCATGAGACAATGCTTCGTCGTCAGATTTGCGAGTTCTTTCATTTAATTTATCGTGTAACCTATACTATACCTTGACTTACCTGTCATGAACTCAAAGAAATGAGAGAGAAAGCGACCTGCGCCATGTAGTCCTTATATCGTCTAGGTGACCCAAGCCTAGACAAGCAATGCTTCTCTACCCAGCCGACCATCTGATCCCGGAAACCCTCGTGCTCTTCCACAATAGGTGATGCATCAGCATAAGGATCCTCCTCCACAGCCTGAGCGATCATCTTCGTCGTACCAGGAGGAATAAATTTCTGCAGCTCCAGATCCCAGAGCACTCTCACAACCCATCTTTGACTAAACCCACCTGGAATTTTATTCGCCGAGATATTCACTTTTCGTGAAAGTCGCGCTGAGATCTTAGCGACATGATAAAAGCGGTCGACGTCCCAGCTTCTTACCTCTCCACTCTCAATCACAAGTTCCCAGGGTCTGCGTCTCGCAGGACCACCCAAAGGATGGTAGCATGTTGCGTACTCGCCGTCATCATCGACGAGCATGAGAATCCAGTGGTTTGGATGGCCTTCCATAGGGTCCCTGCAGACTCCGATATTCAGGTGTAGAACGACGTCGGAAGAGGATCCCAGACAGCCAGAGAATCTTCGGAGAGACATTTCCTGTTTTGTGTAATGGGGGGGATGGGGCTCGGTCGACGAGTTTATGGGTTATAGGTGATATCGTCGATCGGATGAGACTGATCTGAGGATGACAAGAGACAGGAACTGCAGTGAATGAGGGTTCGATTTAAATATTTCATGCAGCTATTTGACGGATTCTTTCCATCTTGAACAATGATAATGCATCTTCGAACACTCAAGATGACTGAATAGGTGAGGGATTCTAGCCTTGTTCATTGTCCCTGCAGTCATGCTGAATCTGAACACTCACCGAATACTTACCAATGACTTGTCTCTTATTTCTATACAATTAGTTGTGCTTCATCATCTTTCAGCGAACACAGAGGCCCAGGGAGAGCCTGGACATATAGTGGCGATGTCCTTGAAATACAGCATTTTAGAGACAGTGTCCATTAGCTCGGAATATATGTCTTTAGCGACTGATCACTGGACTTCCTTTATTCTTTTTGTCGTTCAGATAATCCATATGACTTGAGGGGTAGTCGAATGAAACTTCATTCAGCATCGCCGGATGGTGTCTGCGATTAAGCCTTGGACGAGAATTACTTGACAGCAATATTGTGTTACACAAAATCACCAGTCAGATCGTTACATGAACAGATATTACGTAGTCTTTATTCTGCAATAATAAGTAATTTTCTTTGACTGAATGATGTTATTCCCGACTAAGGACTCGTGCTCATAAAGGGCGTCTTGACAATCCACTAGTTTTCTCTTTTCTTTCTTTAGACAGAGTGGGCCCAAACTCAATCTCAACCACAACCAAACATAAAAATGCCGTCCAAAATTCTCATTCTTGACGGTGGCCTCGGTACCTCTCTCGAGTCCAAGTACTCTATCACTTTCTCCCGATCAACGCCGCTCTGGTCCTCTCATTTGCTTGTTTCTGACCAATCCACTCTCCAATCATGTCAGAGCGATTTCGGAGCTGTCCCAGTTGACGTGCTCCTCACAGCGACATATCAAGTTTCGCTTCATGGTTTCGCTGACACTCGCACTGAGGATTTCCCTGAAGGTATTCCTCGTGAAACTGTTCCTCAGTTCTTGGATGATGCTGTTAGTATTGCTCAGCGTGCTGTGGGGGACAAGGGCTCTGTTGCTTTGAGCATTGGACCTTATGGAGCTTGCATGATTCCAGGTCAGGAGTATAGTGGGAAATACGACGCTGAGCACAACTCCCTGGCTGATTTGGAGGCATGGCACCGTGAGCGCTTGGGCGTCTTTGCTGAGGTTTCTGATATACAGAAGCGAGTGGGCTATGTTGCCCTTGAGACTATTCCCCGCGTTGACGAGATCATCGCCATGCGCAAAGCTCTCGCTGCGACACCAACACTATCTGATCTTCCTTACTGGACGGCATGTCTGTCACCTGAGAAAGACCTCAAAATGCCCGATGGTAACTCCATTGAGGCCGCTGTGGAGGCCATGCTGGATCCCGAGGTCTCATCCAAGTTGCCGTGGGGTATCGGTATCAACTGCACCAAGGTCGATAAGCTTGACCAGCTCCTTCAAATCTTTGAGCGCACTGTCTCAGGCTTGATCGAGAGCGGCAAGATTTCTGAGTGGCCTGCTCTGGTGCTGTATCCAGACGGAACAAATGGAGAGGTTTACAACACAACCACACAAAAATGGGAGGTGCCAGATGGTGTTGAGACTCATAGGCGCTCGTCTTGGGAACACCAACTCGAGACCGTCGTAAAGGCTACAGAGGATAGAGGAAAGTGGCCTGCCATCTTGGTCGGTGGATGCTGTAGGGCGGGGAGCGAAGATATCAAGAAACTTCGCGATTGTCTCGTGAAATAGAAGCTTCCATCAATGCCATGAAACAAAATTAAGACAGAGTATATGTCTAATAAAACAAAATATGAAAGATGTCAACTACACTACAAAAGAGGCTACGATAGGTAGAGAAATCCTAACTGATAAGAAGGTTTATATAAACTTAGGATACCTTCAACTTCGCTATTTTCAGTGCCCGTTAAGAAGTGGTTTTGTATCAGAGCATCAAACTGCCTACCTAGGTATATACGTGGCAGACACTTGGGCGTGACCTGGTAGAGGCAAACGAACAGTAGCACAGTTTTGCAGTTTCGTCTCAACTTTTGTATTAATCTACCCCTCACTGATCTCTTGCTCCGGTTGCTGTTTCTTCTTCATGTTTACACCTGATCCTTTCGTTAACCCAGGTCTTCACACGGCCACTTCAAGCAGTGCGAAACCTGGCACTTGGTAAGCCTAGTCTTTTCCAATCGTACGAAGTCTCTTTTTCCTCTTATTCCTTCACAGTACCTGACATATACCTCAAACGCATAGGCCCGTCCGTCTGCAGAAAGGAGAAGGCATGAACCCTAAACTCCGCACCTGAAAAGCATCAAATCGGTCAACATGGATCTCCATCACAGCGTAAGTGTTCTCGACTGTCTTAACCCGATGACACTCCTCTAATATTATAACGTAGCCGCCTCGGAAGAGATCCAAGTCCTTCCATGCTACTTCCCAAGACACTGCCCAGTTCACTCATCCAGTGCATGCGGAAACTGTCCCAATGGATATCGATCACTCAGGACATGCAGCTCAAGATTATACTACTGTGGTGTCTTATTCAGGTGCTACTACAGCAAACGGGGGTATTCTGAATCACGAAGAGAACCACATCTCGCCCGAGGAACGAAGGGGTTGAAGTCTACACTCGCTCGATCATGCCGGCTCCAAGCACCAAAGACACGACCACAAATGACTTATTCCCTTACCGCATGCCTGAGTTGTACGATGAAGATCTTGATCGCTATGTAAAGGGACTGGAAAAGGGAACAAATCTGCCCCCCTTTGCCCGAACCGCCTCGAAAACACTTTTTGTGTTCTATTGCCACGAGCCCCTTGACGAACTATCAATTTATTGTGCCACGTTCTTCTCCCTCAACAAATCACAGATGCCCCAAATACACGTAAGAGCTGTTGTTCTATTGGCAAAAGAGAGTTATATCAGATCAAGTTCGCTCAACACCTGGGAGATGGTTGATTATGCCCACGGTGCCACCACCAACGCGGAATTCCATTTTTACTTCTAGGTGAAGGACCTGGTTGCACTCGCGGACAAGATGAAACTTCAGATACATATACATCTCCCCTGGAGAGACTTCATCGGGCTTGCGAAGGCAACGGCTCCTTTGCGAGATGCTGGCTTCGAACTGTCGGTTACTTTTAACGAGGAGGAGTGGTCGGACATACCTTCGCAGTATCGAGACTTCCACAAGGCACTGGCAATCAAAGCCATCACTGGGGCTGAGCTGGACGCCGCCAATCTTCGTTTCCAGCAAGACATGCCAGAGTTTATTGCGGATCAGTTGACTGCTCATGGTACCCGTGGATTTCGTCCCAACAAAAGGCGATGGCATTCTTCCTTGGCTAATTTATCCTAAAGATATCATAAGATATCATCAGTTCATGATGAGTTCATGATGAGTTTATGGTGAGTTTAGGGAATGATCCGGGTGGTATATGAGTGCTTTGCATACGAGTCTAATAGATTAGTTGCAAGTACACGTTACCCGCAGTTTCAGGTGCAATGAAATATTTGCTTCAGTTAACTCCATGCTATGATACTATTCATACATCCAAACCTCAGTGTGGCTTGTTTATATCCAACCTCAAATACACAAGCTTCTATCACGGCCAGTATCCCAACTTGCTGATATCAGCACTCAACTCTCTTCCCTGCATCATCTCAGCCATAACTTTCGCCGTTCCCAACGACAAACTTATCCCCCATGGACCATGCCCTGCTGCTACATAGACGCCGCCATCGCTTCCTTTCCGTGTCCTGTAGCCTTGCCGTAGATCTACATCCTCTATACGTGCGATATAGGGTGTTCCTCGTTCTGAGACAGGTCTAAAGCATATTCCAGTCCGTAAAACCTCCAGCTCACCATCAATTCTGATGATCTGCCTCGCCAGGTCCTTCAACTTCTCAAGTGGCGCATCCATGGGTTTCGCGCCTGTTGCCAAAGGTGGTAATCGGAGAGATGCGTTCACGCCACCGAGCCATATGTGTCCGTTTGGTCGAGCATAAATCTCTGGTGAGAAGTCATCCATGCTTGTGTATACAGAGTGGTACGTATCGCCGATATCTGTGGGATTTCGTACAACAAGTGAGTGTCCTGCGAGCGGTACAACCTGTATGTTGATGGATGATCCGGGAAACATGGACTCCAAAACACTCGGGGTCCATGCCCCAGCACATACTAGTATTCGCGTAGCCGGGATATTTGTTTCTGAGGAGCAGTCTGTGTAACCGATACGGACATATGATAACTCATCATGGCAGTCGGCGCCTACATTTAGAACAACGGCAGGGTTATGTATCCGTACACCCGCTGCTCGACACCTTTCCAGGAGGAACTGACATAGTTCTAGGGGGTCTCTACAAATATGGTTTGTTAGAACATATCGACCTCATAAGACAGTGACTCACAGAACAGCTGTCCGTTCACCATTATCAACCAAGCTGAGAGCATCACCCTTGATACGCCTCAACCAAGGCGGGCTATTCCTGTCTTTAACCTCTCCTCTCTCTCCTATCACATCTGCACGGCTTCCTCCCTCACATAGCCAGTCTTGACCAGTCGAGCCCTTCGGTTTCCTTCTCGGTAGCTCATAGTTCACAGTCACAGACTTGGCATACAGCCATTTCTCCCTCCCATTAAACTGTTCTGCCAATTTCTCATGCTCATCAAAGCTCAGTGCTCCTAAAGACGCAAGATCTTCATGGAACCAGTCCCTCGCTAGAAATCCACCAGCGTAGCCAGATGCCGAGGCGAATAGCGTTGCCGACAAGTCAACAAGGTGGATGCTTGAGCCCGGTTGATGTTCCGAGAGATAATAAGCTGTTGCGATGCCAATTATGCCACCTCC
Source organism: Fusarium xylarioides (assembly GCA_013183765.1). Taxonomy (NCBI): domain Eukaryota; kingdom Fungi; phylum Ascomycota; class Sordariomycetes; order Hypocreales; family Nectriaceae; genus Fusarium; species Fusarium xylarioides. The sequence continues at coordinate 55,674 of SRZU01000160.1, forward strand.
AACAATCACCGTCGAGGCCATTGGGTTCAAGGATCAAGATTAGAAATCTATTGTATAATTGATAAAACGGAACAAGATCTCAGCTGATGCAGGCGGGCTATTACCAAGAAAGAACCGATGACGTGAGTAACGATAATACAGGGTAGCCAAGATTGAAGCTCCAAAATTGACTCCACCATCATCACTCATCACCAAGAAACCCCCACTCTCTTGAATTTCAAAAAGGTGCCGAGTCACAGATACTCACTGAACAGTAACAATATCAGTCACAGCAGATTCCTCAACATGACCTCCAAAGTATTCATTATTACAGGCGCCAGTAAGGGCATTGGCGCTGCCATTACCCGTTACCTGCTTAACCAATCCCACAAGGTTGTTATTACGGCTCGATCATCTGAACCATTGGAGGGGTTGAAGAAATCGCATCCTGAACAGGTCCAATTCATTGCTGGAGATATTGCCGAACCTCGGGTGTGTAACCTACTTGAAAGCTTAGGAGTTACGAGGCTGATGTATACTGTCTAGCTGCCTTCAAAGCTGGTTGACCTTGCTCTATCCTCGTTTGGCAAGATTGATGGTCTGGTTATCAACCATGGCATGTTGGCGCCCAAGAAGTTTGCAGACACCACAGTCGAAGAGTGGAAGAAGATTTATGACATCAACGTCTTCAGTGGTATTGCCTTGGTAAGGAGCTTAGTCCTCATCCTTCACGAGCATGAACAATACTGAACATGACCAGGCCCAAGCTGCGATCAAGGAGCTACGCAAGGCCAAAGGCTGTATTGTCTGGGTGTCGTCAGGAGCAGCAGCCAAGCAATACGCCGCCTGGTCAAGTTACGGTTCATCAAAGGCTGTCTACAATTCTGTCTCGGCTCACATTGCGCTCGAAGAGCCTGACATCACAAGTGTTGCCATTGCACCAGGTCGAGTTGACACTGAGATGCAAGGCGTGCTGAGGTCGGAAGGCCAATCATCTATGAACAAGGCACAATACGATTCCTTCGTTGAAGCCAAAGAAAAGGGCATCTTGCTCAAGCCCGAGCAGCCAGGAAATGTTATGGCCAAATTTGTCGCAGACCCGCTCAAAGAGCTGAGCGGCAAATTCTTCTCGTACGTCTCACAACATACTATGACATCAAAGACTAACAATTATGCAGATGGAACTCACCAGAGGTCGAGGCATACCAAGAATAGGGCTTAGCTTAGGAAGGTTGGAGGAATCTGGATATCTCAAGCATTGTTAGCTTTGTGTCTTTGCATATGGTTTGAGTAGATAAAAGATAGAAAGACAAATGCAAGTCAGTCGAAAGATGAAAAGCTCTTAATTTGCTCCACATGGACATTCGGATTTAGCATGGAATGTAAGTTTCTTCATCATAGCATCTGATGTTGGTAGTAGAAAGAAATAAAAGTTTGTTCTTACCTGATGCTGATTTGTCGCATGCAACCGAGTCCGAAGACGTGATGTTCGAAGCAGCTGCCTTGTCGCATGTTAGTTCCACGTTCCAACATGTTGTCCAAAGCAAGCGTGCAGTCGAAGGCGCTCAGGCTATCGTTTTTATCCGTCATGAGAGTCGGTATTTGATAGTACCAGATAGCAAAGTGCATCACGGCGTATCGGAAGGGTGTAAAGATGCTGAAGGGAGTCTTACAGCATGGGTCAGAGAGTGCAGCCTAAACTTTGAGTTGATTAGCCCTTGGTCGGGTTGCGTGGTTCAAGCTTTGAAACAAAGATGATTGGGATCAATCAGTTCTGTCCATTTGGCACAGGACGAAGTCAATCAGCACAGGAGGCTTGTCGAACCTCCTAAGCCTGGGGCGACAACATATCTCTTCATGCGAGTTGGTGGAGGGAGGACAAAGAGAGACTTACCCAAAGAATTGGCGGCTGCACTCGAGTGTAAGCAACGCACAAAGTGAATACTTTCGAGGTATAGCAAATTAGCAGACGCTATTGGCGCCGCCTTGTCAAAGCCGTTGCTCGGTCTGAGCGTTGCGGCATGTTTGTAGAGAATGGAGAGAGAAAAGGAATGTGTTGATGAAGGAATAGGAGATTTTCAAAAGATGGAAGTTCTGAAATAGCTGCATAACTGGTCCGTGCACAACAAAAAAGACGCGCCCCGTGTGGCTGGAAATGGAGACAGCCTCCACTGAAGCAAACCTCCAATTACATGGAGCCCAGTCCAGTTACGGGCAGCAGCCTTGGGACCTGAGGCTCCTCCACTGGTGCTCGAGGCACTGCCATGAATAAAATTCCACTGAGCAAATGAAATTCTAGGTGGAGACTTGGCTACAAGCGCGGCGCAAAAAAAAAAACAGTAGCAGCTCTTCAGATACAAAAGAGGCTTGCCCCACCACTCATGGGCCTGAGTAACCATCCCACCCGTCTGTCTCCTTCTCAGCCTGACAAGCAAAAGTGAAGCTCATCATCAAGATCCAATATAAAACAACAGCACTCAAACAACAGTGAAACATACACGCTTCTCAACGGATACATACATCACTAGAAGATCTCGCTTCTCTTCTCTTTTACTTTTTTGTTACATTTTTTACTCCCTGGGACTTTGTCTTCGCGTTGCACTCGGCCAGCCACCGTCTCTGAATAACCGCGTCTTTGGTGTATACTCGGTCATATCTCCAAAATACGCAGTCAACCGCAAACACCTTTCCATCACCACCCTGATTCACGGATTTTTGCTTCTTCAAGATGTCTGATCACGAGTTTGGAGGCAAGTATTTTCTTTCTTTTTTTTTGTTCGTTTGTTCTTGTGTTTCTTGCTCGTCCCGTTTATACGCACCTTCCGTCTTGGTTGACCATCACGACAATGCGTCACTGTCTCGTTGGAAATCACGGCCTTGTGAATAACATTCGTTCAACTTTTATTTATATTGATTTCTACCGGGAAGTTTCTCATCATGGTCAATATTTTGAAATCCTTTTCATCGCTATCGACACTTTACAAACATAGCACATATTCGCGTCTACTTTTCATCTCAAACTTCACGGTCTTTCTCAAATACTCTACCGATTTCATATTTCTTTTTACGATTTGTCTATCAAGATGCCTTTACCAGCGTCAACCAGATACTGGCTCAAATATGACAGTGGAACACTTGGTCTGCTCTTCATGTCTGCTTCAAAACCCTTGGCTAACAATTTTGTCTTATAGGTAACGACGATTTGTCGCTCCCGAAAGGTATGTCACAGTGCTCCTCCTATTAAAAAAAAACCATTCACTAAATGAGTTGCAGCTACTGTTCAAAAAATTGTATCTGAAATTCTTCCCCCATCCGCAGGCGTGGCATTCGCTAAGGAGGCCCGCGATCTCTTGATTGAATGCTGTGTCGAGTTCATTACCCTTATTTCATCAGAGGCGAACGAGATCTCTGAGAAGGAAGCAAAGAAGACTATTGCCTGCGATCACATTACGAAAGCTCTCGAGCAACTAGGCTTCACTGACATGGTCCCTGCTGTTCTCGAGGCAGCAGCTGAGCACAAGGAAGTCCAAAAGGTAAGCCTGCAATTTTGCCTCTGCATATTTGGCAAAGACTAACAATGACCAGGGTCGAGAGAAGAAAGCAGACAAGTTTGCTAACAGTGGCATGTCGATGGAGGAACTCGCTCGTCTACAGGAGGAGCAGTTCGCAGCTGCTCGAGAGCGTCACGGTTAGGGAAAGTGGCCAGGAATGGATCACTGGAAATGGTGGAAACGGGCGTAAAGGGAATTATCGCATTGCTAGGCGTTGGTGTGCAGAATTGGACTGGGATTGGACTGGACCTGAAATTTTTCATGGGAAGCGGGCGGATCGGCTTGCTCGTTATCACTTTCGCTTATAGACCTTTGACGAGGCGTTTGTCGTCAGGGAGGGATTGTCTGAATTACATCGTCTTCAACTTTAAATCTTGAATGGTTTCAAGCCTTGACAGCGGGTGCCTCGCGATGGGCCAGCTATGATGAGCGGCTATGGAGGCCATGCAGGCCATGAACAACAGCCATAGCGTGATTATTGCCACAAGATTAAAGTTACGGAGTGTCAGTCATACCGGGATCGTGCAAAGTGTCTTAAATTATACATATTTTGTCCTGTGCATTCTGACCTCTACTCATGCGGGCCTTAACAGGCTTTAGGTTTCTATGTGAAGTGCACACAATAGCCTTGGCGTTTATTCAGATGACTGCGTCGATGATGACGTGATGTTAACATATGCACCCATCCTATCAGAAAATCGCATTAGCAATGACATCTTGTCTAGGCTGCGACTCATTTCTTTGTTGCCTTGAAGCATGCATCGATCTCACTTACATCCTTATCGATAAGCCTGCAAGTAAAAAATGATGTAAATCAGAATATCCCCCACCTTGACGCCCGCCCATGCATGCGCAATCAGCATCTCTAGAAGCAGCAGCATTATTTTTGCTTCCATTGCCGTCAAAATAGGTCGAAGACGCAAAAACAAGAATAAGCCTGGACCGCGTGGCCCTCGCTGGTTTAATCGCAAAATGGGGCAGGAAGAGTCCTCCATGAGTTATGGCGGCCCGCCCGTCACACTCACTGAGCGAAGCCTTGATGCTGTCGCCGAGTATATCAAAACGGGTCGGAGCAAGCGAATTGTCGTCTTGACTGGCGCTGGTATCTCCACTGCTGCTGGAAGTGAGTAATCGAACTGACGTCAGAACTAAAAACATATCTAATAAAGCTATCAGTCCCCGACTTTCGATCGCCCGGAACAGGTCTTTATGCCAACCTTGCCCGCCTCAATCTGCCTTACGCCGAAGCCGTATTCGACATCTCTTACTTTCGCAACCACCCCGAGCCCTTCTATGTTCTAGCGAACGAATTATATCCAGGGAAATTCTCTCCGACCGTCTCCCATGCCTTCATCGCCCTCCTTGCCCGCAAGGGTCTTCTCCAGATGCTCTTCACACAGAACATCGATTGCCTCGAGCGCGTAGCTGGAGTACCTTCGGACAAGATCATTGAAGCCCATGGAAGCTTTGCGACGCAGCGTTGTATCGAGTGTAAGGAGGAATACCCGGATGAGAAGATGAAGGAGCACGTCTTTGGAGGCAAGGTCCCCCATTGCGACAAGGAGGGGTGCAAGGGACTTGTCAAGCCAGATATCGTCTTCTTTGGGGAAGCTCTGCCCAAGGCATTCGACAACAATACGTATCAAGTAGCCATGGCCGACCTAGTTTTGATCGTGGGTACCAGTCTCAGCGTTTACCCTTTCGCTGCACTCCCAGGCATGGCGCAAGAGGGTAAGCCCCGTGTGCTTTTCAACATGGAAAAGGTGGGCCAAATTGGAACCCGGTCTGATGATGTGATGGAGCTCGGTGATTGCGATGCCGGCATTCGCAAGCTTGCTGATGCGCTTGGTTGGCGAGACGAGCTTGAGAAGCTCTGGAGGCAGACCGTGGGCGATGCCGAGGCAGATCGACAGCTCGGCGGTAGAGAGAAGGATGATGTACAGGATGAGGTTGAGCGATTGGCCGCCGAAGTTGGTGCTGTCGTTATTGACGAGAGCGACGAAGGCGTGTCATTGGAAAAAGAACCCACGAAGCACAAGGATGGTCCCACCGTCTCGGAAAAGCCAAAGGACGATGATAAGCAACGAGAAACAGAAACAGCTACAACTACTACAGATCTGGAAAATGACACCAAGGAGGCGCCTAAGACTCAACAAACTAAACTAGACAGAGCCCATGTTGAGCAGCTCGAAGCCGAAGCAAGCAAGACAGAGTCTTTAGTCACAGAGCTGCCTAAGCCACAAACCCCTGAAGAAGAGCCACCAAAGGCCGAGACATCAAAGTCAGAGGCTAAAAAAGAAGGAACTGTACAAGCAGCTCTCAGCAACGAGGAGAAGTAGTTACCCCTTAAGTACTATGAGTACAGATGGGGCGTTCCAACACTTAAAGGTGTACGAAAACGGGGTCGGTATAAAAGGTTGCAACTTCCTGCTTATTATACACTGATGGCAGATGATTAGACGAGTTTCTTTATGTTGATTACGATGAAATGCAATAGGGTACGGTTACATAGATAGTCCGCATTGACTAGATCAATGTGAGAGTCAGTCTAATGAAAGAATTGGTTTATCATTACTACGCTACTAAGTTTCATGTTACTTGACATATCCTGTAGCTATAGAGTATCCTTATATAGGAGAATATACCTTGAATCAGACTGGCCCTGATCTCATATCATCATATCATACTCATCATAGTGACCAACACCAACTTTAAGAAATAATGACAAGGAACGAAGAGAAGACAGACACCCCAGGCCCTCGGAGAGCAAGAAAACATAAGACTTTACCTAAGCTTCTTATCCCTTAGGAACACATTTGCTTACAGTCCACTGTCAATCTGTGCCGGGATATTTGAGAGTGTCCAGTGTCCCCACTGCCGGCACGTCTCAGCCACCACGTTCGGTATACGTAGTTTCTTGACTTGATCTGGATTCGTGAGAAACTGCGTGAGAAATCCTGCCGAGACGTGCCACACGATGTGGCAATGGAACGGCCATACACCTATGAGCAAATGCGTGTCAGCACGATGCAACCGTGACCGCAGAAAGGGGTGATTATCATAAGGCTGAGTGAGCCAGGGGAGGTAAACGTACCCGGGTTTTCTCCGGCATCAAACTGTATTACGAGATGACCATTGCCCCGAATCTGAACGACGTCGCGACGCTGTGGATTGTGCCTGTTTATTATTGTTCCATCCCAGGAACCTGGCCCCTCATGTAGGACATACATGTTGAAGCCGTGTAAGTGCATTGGATGTCTAAGCAGAATTCGTTATCAGTGACTGTACGAAGGCGCATCCATTTTGTTGAGTACTCACGCCACGGGAGTCTTGTTATTGACAACCACTCTCACGCTCTTAGCCTTTCCAGTATTTATCACGTTCCATTCAGGCTCGAATGTGTGATTGCCAAGTTTGCTGAGGAGCAGAGTTGGACTGTTGTAATTTGTCCTTGCAGCCACTCCTCCCAATGTCCAGAGCGTGACATTGCTTGCGTTTTTGAATGAACCAATATCAAGCTCAATAGTCTTGTCAGCTGGAGGTAAAGGCAGCTTCATCACAGGCTTTGTTATACTCAAATCATCGTTGGCGCAAGTCCCCGGATCGGGGATGTCCCAAGCCTGTGATTTGGGTGCTTTTTTCTGATTTGCATTGTCGTAGTAGATTGCCGCGAGGGCAGCTGGGGCATGACCCAGACTACAGATGGCAGAAATGTTGCTGCGCATCCAGTATGAGTCCAATTTGCCGTTAGCTCTGACCAGTACATCTGTGCGCTGGCCAACTCCAAGAGTTACAACTTTCGTATCATACGGCTGAACTGGAACAAAGTCATTCGCTATGACCTTCATTGTGTGACCATCAATAGAAAATCGTTGTATGGCTTCGGCACTTGGGTTGATGAGACGTAGGCGGTGGACTTTACCGCGCTTGAAACGAAATTTGGAGATACCAGCATTGCTTTTGCAGGGCGTCTTGTCTCCCGGTGTCACACTGGAGCAGTTGAAGTTCATCTTTCCGTTGATGAGATTGCTGTCAGAGAAGACAACTCCATTACCGCCGGGTTTCATGATCTCCTCAACAAGGTCGAAATACTCTTTGTGGTACCAATCACTCAACATAACAGGCCCAATATCGATGTCGTAATCTTTCTTTTCTCGTGGTCCATATATGACCAATGGACCGAACAAACCAGCAGCAACTTGAGCGGAATAATGAGAGTGGTACCAACTTGTTCCATACAGGTCTGCCAGAAACTGATACGTGAAACTCTTTTTAGGTGGGATCGGGCATTGGGTTACACCCGGAACGCCATCTTCCCACGGCATTCCCTTCTGAAGGATACCATGCCAATGCAAAGAGACACCCTCATCGTCCAAGTCGTTATGAACAGTGACTTGGATGGTGTCACCCCAGTTTGCTTCAATCAGGGGTGCAGGAAATTGCCCGTTCACGAGTATTGTGGACAGCTCATAGCCGTCCGGGGCGATGGTCCCCCGACTGACCGTGAAGTCGTACCTCCTAATGACTCCAGTATTTGGTTGGTCCTGGTAGTAATTGGTTTGGGAATTCATGGTACTCCAAGGATAGCCATTAGGAGTAGGGTTGTCAGTGAGGAAGGTTGGCAGGCCAGGTGCATCAAACGTGCCATACGAGGACTCCCTATTAATAGATCAGTTCATGTATACAGATGTTCAGAGGCAGAGTGCCTCACCCATTAGTCTGCAACTGGGACAATTGTCCCAGGTCCCCGAGATTGAATGGACTGCTATTGGTATTACCCATACTGCACAGCGGACTTGGAGTCTCTATGGAGGAAGGATGCTGAGATATCCCGTCTTCTTACAGGAACCAACACTGGTCTATATAGCCAAGAGGGGCGTGTTGATGAGCTCAGTCCATCGACAGCCACTTCAGAGTGAACTTCTATCTTAGGACAAGGCATGTGCCGAAGACCCGCGGGATCAAGCCTCATCTGCGAGAAACGGGCGATCGCATATGGGTCATCCTTGGCTACTCTCGGTTATCATGGACTAAACCTGCATGGCTGAGTCCCATATCCATGAGAGGTGTTGTAGTCATGTTGAGGACTAGAGCTTGGTGAGAGAGGACCACATGGCGAGGCCTTACATGCACCAGGACAGCTGCAAGCCATGATGACGGTCAGCACACCAAGAAGTGCAATTCGTAAATGTAAATTGCCCTATCAGAGATGAGACGTTAAGCTTCACCGGCTCATAATGTGAGGATGTTGTGGTAGGGATATTGGGGTGTGGCGGAATGGCCGCCGCTGTCTTAGTTGCTTCAGCCTTAGACAATGGATGCGGAAAATAGACACGAGATCTCCACTGGGTCGTACATCTTGAACATCCGTATCTCGACTTGCCGTGTTCTGGTTAAGCATTTTTGATGATTTGCAACTGGGGTATACCCATATCGTAGCCGGTCCCGCCCAACAGATGCAATGATCCTAGACAGCTGAACGGGCGTTTCAGGCAGACCGTTATTCTGCGTAGTCAGGTACGTAAAAGAAACGCAGTGGGTCCAATTGAGCTTAAGCAGTAAGTAATTCGAGTAGAAATACGAAAAGATTGCCCGCAAAAGTTGCTGATATTGGCATTGGTACCAAGCGTGATAAGCTAGTGCCAGCTCGCGAAGCAAGCGTCAGAAAATACAGTTCAGACATTGGCTGATGCCCGGAAGGCAACCGCCTCTCCAACTATTTCTGACTGTGTGTACGAAGTAGAGGGGCAAGGATCGATCGAGTAGATTTAACCTTGTCTTGAGTTTGCTCAGTCATAATTGGTGACTGCACGATGCAGCTCAACAACGGAAACCTCCAACAATTCAAAAGCGTGTAAGCCGGGCGGTTCCTCATTTGGTAATTGGTGCTATGAAAGCGCCAATTACGATCGACCGATCAATAATCTCGTAATGTCGAGAGATAGTAATCCAGACATCAATGAGCCTAGCAAAGTCAGCATGTCAGCTTCAAAGGCATGTGATCATGCTTTCAAATGGACCGCATAAAACGATTCAACTCGATGTAACAGCACAATCACTGACACACGCCTATTCCGTCAATGCACGATGTTGTTCAATATGCATAAGTTGTGAGACCTGGAGTTCGCTCTCAGCTGTCCTCTAAAAAAGCAATTCCCTCAGCCCACTGGACCGATCGCCAATAGCGAAGAAGCATGACGCCAGTTGTGCAAAAGCAGGGTTGCCTTCTTTCTGCATATGCAAAAAAGAGGATGCGATAACAAGCTATTGAACGCCATTGACTAAATTGCATGAGCCAAAGCGGTTAGCTTTTGGAAAGTTTAAGCGTCAAGAACTTCCGGCTGCTCGACAACATCGAGCGTGGTCGTTGTTGTCACCTCGTATCGGCAGCCGTGGGGTAGGCCAACATGCTGGGTCGCGTAGGGGTAGTGGTGTGCCGATCATGTCTGTAAGGAAATGTAACCTGAACGGTTAAGGGCTTATATTGAACGCCACAGCTCTCTCGCCGCCTCTCAAAGATTGTTGTGTAATCTTCGAATGCAGTCACATATAATCGGGTCACTTGAACCCGGAAAACGCAGCGGTCTGCAAGGTCTGACAGCATAACAAAAAACCCTCGCATCGTGAGACCAACAGACATCTCTGACTGGTCTGATGCACTGTATCGATGGTGGGCCTGAGACTTGACAATAGATTGGTCAATTTTGATATGTATTTTACAGATTGTGGCCATCAGAGGCCAGACTGTACAGGGTGGAAGTCGAAGTCGACTGGGTATTGCTCTCGTCTCGTATGATATGATGCTCTCATGATTTCCTCCACGCGGGGTTGGCCATCAACATTATAGGCCGACGTTGAGCTCGCATGTACAATTCGTGAAGTTTGGGGTCGGCATCGGATCGAATGACACTACCAATGGACATGAAGAAGCTATAGGGCCATGGTTAGCACTCGTGTAAGTCGTTGGTGTCTGTGTCAGAAATACCCAAAAGTTGCTCCGGAGCCAAGCATGTATTGACCGAGGGTTCTCATAATGCCGTTAGGGCCGGCTCCGTATCGGAAAATGTTGACAGTTCCTGGTCATCATTAGTTATGACCTCAGAGCTGAGACAGCGCACCCGGTTGCAGACGAACCAAAGACAAAACCCATGATGACACCAACAGCTATGCCATATCAGTATTTTTCACAGCGAACAAGAGCTTAGCAAGGAGTAGGTCGTACTTCCACCCATCATGGCACCCATCTTGACTGCGAACTTGTTAGCCAACACCCAATGCCATGAGAATGATATCAGCCTACGTTTATCCACGTTGGAGGGGCCATGCTGGCCAGCATTGATAGGAGCGACGGGAGGCATTGCGAGCGTGATAGATCTCTACACAAGGTCTTGGAGTTACTGCTTGTGCTGAATTATCGATCGTGGTCGGCGAAGTTTGTTGAAATGGCACAGCGCAAAGTAGAGCAATTGCTGATGAAGCTCTCTTGATACGACGACTTTCCTCGAACCCGAATGACCTCTCGAGGCTTACTCTCATTGGCTAAAGGGCTAGAGTGGAATCAGGGTTCGGAGAAAGGTTGGTGCGGGACTCGAGGCACGGATCATCCTTCTATACAGTGCGGGACCAAAGAGTGACATATCTTTACTGTGAAGAAATCGTCACGTGGTCCTTCTCGTGGGTCAAGATATGGCTCCACAAGGCGGTTCCGACTCGCAAGAGGGATTTGATGGTTTGTGGTTTTTTCAGGCAATTCTCTTTCACTTGCAAGACAATCTCTGACGCTCAAGCCTTTGTTTCTTGTGGTGCTGGGGTTATGCGAGCAGTGAGCACATGCCAGAGTCTTTGGGCGTGTGCTCCACTGTGCTCTGTACTCCGTGTGCCTGAGCTGAGAGTTGTCGACCAGGGGCTCCAAATTTGAACACGCCAACACGCCAAGCAGCGCTTAGCGAGCGAGACCTCCCCCATACTGTCACTGTTACGGCAACCTCTCATCAACTCATTCACGGCCCTGAAGCCTTCTAAATTATCGTCTCTTGCGGCGCGAAACCCTATTCCGACATCGTGATATCCTCGTGCTTGGTGAGTGAAGCACCCATCTTGGCTATCGCTGGCCCGACTCGCCTCTTGACCTCCTGTCCCTGGTCCGACGGGGTCATCGCCGATCGTCTCAATTCTTCATTACCAAAACCTGTTCCCAGCCACGAGCTCATGATTTTTCTTGTCCACCAGCAACGTCAAGCCACCTTGAAGTATTCAAATTTCAATCGCATTTCATCAAAACTACAACGTTTTTCTTCGAACCCGCCATCATAAGTCCATTCAGCCTCCGACTTGCCGGTGGAGTGACATCAGCCTCGTAGGCGCGCGAGCCGCACACGTCTTACTTCCACATCCGGCATCCTTATATCTTCGACGCTGCGTTTATCGGCCGCAACACGCTGAGCATCAATCATCCTCATGACTGCAGTCGCAAATCCACAAACCTTCTCCGCGTCAAGACCAGCATGGGGTCCGATTAACGGGAACCATCAAATGAATTCGGAAGAAGGTCGAGGTGGCATTGGCATGTTCGCGCCCCGCAAGACCCTTACTCGATCCAACTCATCGTCGTCTGTTTCTTCGACATCTTCGAACTCCTCTGCTACCACAGTTGCCTCGAACGGTTCCCACGCTAATGGCGGCACTCCATTGTCTTCAACTTCAGATTTGACCCAATGGTCGGCTAACGGTGCACCTCGAAAACGGCCCCAACCGAAAGCCCCCTGGCCGCCAGGAAAAGGGGAATTTCAACAACAGGACATGTCTAGACTGCCCGCTGGCAGAGGTCAAGGCATGATTACGGCCCATGGGCCTGTACAGGCCGGCCCTGGCCAGGTTCAGATGACGTCTCAAGGAATGATGAGGCCCATGAGTGCCGAACAAGTTCCTCCTGGCCAGCCGGTTCTATATCTCTTATCACTCAACGGTACCTTTGAACGAAAAACAATCGCTGTGCCTTTTGCCCCCGAAAGCCTCCGTATAGGCCGACAAACAAACCAAAAGACCATCCCGACCCCAACCAACGGTTTCTTCGACAGTAAAGTGCTGTCCAGACAACACGCTGAAATTTATGCGGAACGTAATGGCAAAATTTATATACGAGATGTCAAGTCCTCGAATGGAACCTTTGTCAACGGTACTCGTCTATCACAGGAAAATCGCGAATCCGAGCCACATGAACTGCAGACCTCCGATCATCTTGAGCTTGGCATCGACATTGTCAGCGAAGATCAGAAAACAGTCGTCCACCACAAAGTGGCTGCCAAGGTTGAGCATGCTGGCTTTCTAAGCGCATCAAGCAATGTCATGGATATGAACTTCGGCGACCTCGACCCAGCTAATGGCGCTATGATGATGCCTTCAGGGCCCATGCAGCTGCGAGGCCGCACTAACAGTAATGCGTCTATGGCCAGCAACGGTCGGATGATGCCCAATGGCGCTGGTGTTATGAACATGCAAGTCAACGGAATGGCACAACAAAGACCATTCTTTCTTACCCCTGTTGCTACTGATCAAATATTAAAACGGCTTGCGGTACGTCATGTTCGAATGCGTTGTGATGATTAGGCTAATTTTCTTTTAGAACGAAATGCGCAATGCTCGACTTCAAGCACAGGACCTGGGCCGTACTAATCAGTTCGTCCACACACTATTGTCCAAAGACGATCTCAAGGACCTCGAGAAGCCCGAAGGCCTTGAACCCCCTAAACCTCAATCCATGGTAAATGGGATGGGGACGCCATTCCGTGCCGACCCCAAAGCACGGTTTTCTGATCCTCCTGCCCCCCCTCCCCAACAGCCTCTTCCCGAGAAGCCTGATGTACCTTCACTTAAGCGTGGCCCAACCGAGCGACCGAAGTCTGGTCCTCCTAACTCACCTGTCCGGCCTGATAATCTCAGCCAGATTGTTCAACTTACCGAGGCTCTCAACAACGCTAAGCGAGATATCGACTCACAAACAGCACGGATGCGGGAATTGGAAGAAATGCTACAGAAGGAGAGGAGTGCACGAGAGGAAGCAGAAGAGCTCGCCAAGCGCTTGGAAGAGTCCGCGACCGTGCATATGAACGGGTCAGCTGTATCTGGAAGTGTAGCTTCGGAAGAGATGTCTGAAGCCACAGAAGACAAGGCTGTCCCTGAAGCTCCTGAAGCAGAGGCTAACAACGAGGCCCCTGCTGTCGATGCTGCACAAGAGACAGCCGTTGCTCTTCAAAGTCGAATTGACATTATGGAGAGTCAGATGCGGGATATGAAGGAGCAGATGGAAGAGTGGAAGCAGCGATGTGAGACTGTAGAGTCAGAGAGAGATGCTGATAGGAAGACGCTCGCCGAGATGGTCGTCCAGCTTCGCGCTGAGGAAGCACTGCGACAAGCAGCTGAGAAGAAAGCTCGATCGAGATCGAGGAAGCGAGACGCTGATGCCGATGGTGCTGTCGTTGGCGAGACTAACGCTGACTCTGGGGTTTCTAAAAGCGCCACTGGAGAAGCAGAGGCCGCCGACCCAGCTACCGCTGAGGAAGCTTTGGATGCACCGACGTTGTCTCGGGCCAGCACGATCACACCAGCAACCCAGAAGGGTGGCGTGCGTGGACAGGACCAGCGCCTCCAAGCCGCGCTACCTTATGCCTCAATGCTTGGCGTTGTACTATTTGGCATGGGGTTGATGGCATATATCAATGGATGGCAGGCCGAGCCTCCCCGCCCTGAGCAATGAACTGTGGGAGTACAAAGTGGATGAACTACATGAGGAGGAAGCTGGGGAGGTAAAATGATGGGGCAGTTGTAAAAAGGGGATCACGACATTACTATATCTTCTCCGTCTTTGGGGGATTGTAACTTTTCATGAGCGGTATTCATAATGCATGATGCGGCCTGTCGATTTGGCCCATCAACGATGAGACGATACGAGACCAGACATGGACATAACCGAACCGAAACACATTTCATTTGTCACTCGCCCGTATTATATATCAACTTTTTTTGTACCAACGGCTAGGACATAACAACAACATGGCATATGAGGCCCTTGGAAAGGGTAAAAAGCCTGGTTTGAGTCAGGCTTGAGGATACGGCGTTATCATTTTGTTTCTTGTGTATTCTTTATTTTCTTATTGGGGCGTGCATCTTTAGGAATAGCGCATGTTGAAGCGAGCAGTGGGCTGCTGACACTATAAGTCATTTTGCATATTTAATTTACTTGCCTGAATAGCTGGTCTAATAAGTCTGATGAGTTCTAGAACATGTGTTTGAGAGGCTGAAGGTATTTGCGTCATAGGAATGAGGGCGCATGTTGGCAACTAATCAGGAATGGTTCATCTGTTGCTCAGCATAACTTGGACCAACACAAGCACAGAGTGAAACGCGTCATAATCCATTGTGAAGTGCTTTCTTCATGCCTTCAGCGACACTGAGTAAGTCGTTAACTCCGAACTTCGCACTCAGTTTCATCTGAGGGTTGCTCCACTGCATTCCCGGCGCTAACCAGTTTTCGTATTCAGGTCGTGATACTATTGGATTTGGTGTACTTGAAGCTGGCGAAACGATATCAGAGTCCATAAACGAGGGGTCAAAAGCAGTATAAAAGAAACAGTTATTTCCAATCAATTTGAACACGTAGAGTCATCTCTTCTATAAACTTATCAACAATGGTTTCTCTTTCTCAAGTGCAGCAAACCAACGCCTCGGCTGCTTCAAAGCTCCCAGCCGTTCTCGTCGCCGTCTTCGCTGGTGCAACAGCAGGTATTGGCGAGACAGCTCTCAAAGCATTTGTCAAACATACTACACGGCCCAAGATTTATTACATCGGCCGTTCTCAAGAAGCTGGCGATAGACTACAAAATGAGTTGAAGGAATTGAACTCCGAAGGAGAATATATCTTCATCAAGAAGGACATGAGCTTGTTGAAGAATGTGGATGAGGTTTGTCAGGATATTAAGAGCAAGGAGGCAGTTTTAAATGTTTTGTTCCTAAGTCAGGGGACACTAAGGATTGGCGTTGGCAAGTCTTATATCGTCATCTGACTATTAATTTGCGCATACTAATAGACTTAGATACCGAAGAAGGCCTGCCTCTGGTCACCGGCCTGACCATCTATTCTCGCAATCGTCTCGCAGTCAATCTCCTCCCCCTCCTAAAGAAGGCCCCGTCTCTTCGTCGTGTAATAAGCGTCATGGCTGGTACACACGAGGGAAAGCTCTTCTCCAACGATATAGCAGCTCGAAACATCCCCTTCACCAGCATTCACAACTCCCGAGGCCACCTGTGCTCGGCCCTAACTCTCTCCCTTGAAGCGTTGGCTCGTCAAGCACCAGAAGTTTCATTCATTCATAACTTCCCTGGATCTGTTGATACAAACCTAATCCGCAGTGGAGATGGTTTCATGATGCAGGTTATGAAGTATTGGTTCAAGGTCAGCATGACTATCAGGAGACAGTGGTTACCTAAGGAGGAGTGTGGGGAGAGACATGCGTGGTTGTGTTTAACTGGGAGATATCCTGATAAAGAGGGCAGTGAGAACGGTATCAAAGAGGAAGAAGTTGCTGTTGGTATTGATGGGAATAAGGGAAGTGGTGTTTATAGTGTTGATTGGGATGGTGAGAGTGCTTCGGGTGATGTTGTCAAGCTGCTTGATGGTTTCAAGGGGGAAGGTCTTGTGGAAAAGGTCTGGAAAGATCAGGAGAAAGAATTTGTCAGAATTACTGGTTCAACTTCTATCTAAATTCTCAAAGAGTTTCTCTTTGTTGTTGGTATTAGGATCCTATCGAGTGGACGGGTTCAATCTTCCCTTTACAACCATGATTTTGTCAAATGACCTCGGCAGTGCTAAAGATGACAATTCAAAACTCACCAATAAATAGCTTGCAATGACCTCTCAAGAATTAACCTTAGCTGACAAGGATTGTTACAGGCCCGACACTTCGGCTTCATCGGGAGTCAAAATCATAAGACAATGAGACACCAAAAGGGACCCATTCGGGATGCCACTCTCTCGGGGTCATTAAGCGCCGACTCTCCGAGATCTGCCGTGTTGAATTGACACTATCCATGGAGTATTTGCTGGCTCAGACAACGGATGATGCTGAGACTTGGGGGCTGTGCTGATGTAGTCGCATGATGGTGGTTGTGGTGACAGACACGCGTCGCTCTAGTGGTGCGCAAGACTAAGGTCCTGATTTAGGATTTGCATCTCAGTACACATCTCTACAAGCCTTTCGGATAACTTACTGCCCAGATGCCTGATTCCCGATTTGGCTTGCGTTTCTGCCCTAGATAATAGCATATTATGTCTATAATTGCATAATATTAATAAAATGTAATTGTTAGCAGCTAGCGGATGTATCCTGCTAGTAAGGCCTTTGGGATAGCCTATTAGAGGCATAATTAGTATAAAGATGTTATTTTCTGCCATTTTAGAAGATATTAAAAGATAGCTAACTTTTCTAGGGTATCTTGTAGTATCTTTATATCTTAATATCTATATATCTTTATCTATTATTAGTATAATATCTTATAAAGAGGAAATAGATAAAGATAAACTTATTAAAGAGATTATTATTAATAATAATATTAATAATAATATAACTAATCTTAAGATTGTATTTTTAAGCATGCTAGGTAGCATTAGAGTCTCTTATTAGGCTTAAGCCTAGGCTCTAGCTTTAGTATAAGACTCTAAAGGTGCTTTCATTTAGTAAAGCTGCCTGCCTATTGCCTATAATTATCTTATAGCCCTGCTTTAAGCTAGGGATTAGTCTTTTCTTAAACTCTTCTATATGCTTTTAGCCCTATTTCTTAACCTTTACTATTAGTTAAGAGATAATATAGAGGCAGTAAGTAATATATAGACTTATCTTAAGCTTAAAGTTATAATCTTCTGCTAGATCTTAGCTTATAGTAAGAAGTAGAGAAATACTACCTTAAAATTTAGTATAAGTTAGTTAATAGTATCTTAGTCTATATATTAGCTTTTATAGCCCTTCTAGTAGCTTTACTTTATATTTATATAATGCTTAGTAAGGCTCTTTAAGAAGGTTAAATTAGATAAAAGATATATATATTTTAGTAGTATAAATGCAGTAATAGATAAGACTTATATACTAGCATTTATTCCTGTAGATTAGCAGAGAAGGTAGTAGTTATACTATTATAATATCTCTTAGAATATACTTATAGAAGTTAATCTTAATAATAAGATCTTTATATATATTCTTGCTAGTACTAAGGGCTTAATATATAATAGTGCTATAATAAGCTTTACCTGCACTAAAGATCTTAAGTTAAAGAATAACTGCTTTATTCTTATTAATACTAGCTTTAAAGGTTATTAGAGACTTCTTATGCTATATATTAAAATAACTTATTATCTTTAGGAGTAGTAGTAAGCAGAAAGAAGTCTAACTTCTTTAAAGGAAGTATATAATCTTTAGTATGCTAAGCTTTATAATGTTATAGAGTAAGTTATTAGTTAGTATAAGTATAGATTTATAATCCTTAGTAATAAAGCTTCTAAATATAATATTAAAGATTAGTAACTGCTTATTTATATAGTAATAGGTTTATTTAAATTTATATAGATTAGAAGGACTCTTCTTAATGTTATAAAGTAGTAGCAGTAGAATAAACTTATGCCTAGTAAGAAGCAGCTAATAAGAATTGCAGAAAACTGATATAATAATTATCTGCTGCGTTTTAGCTTTAATGTAATCTGCAATATGATTAGGACTTAGATTTAGGATAAGGAAAATGCAGATAATAATAAATCCATAATAAGCAGTAAAGAAAGCAGTAAAGAAGATAATTTAACTATTACAGAAAGTAGTTATATAAGTATGTAAGGTTATTGTAAAGTTGTAAGGTTAAAGGAGGTTAGTAGGGTTAAGAGGTTAAATTAGTAAAAAAAAGCCCTCCTTATAAGGCTAAGGTCTCTTAAATTGCTAACCTTTAAGAGTTACTATTTTAACTAAGTAGTATTTAATTTAAAATAGCTATATATACAGTAAATTTATATTAAATTATACCTAGCTTAAATGTAAGGTTATAAGCTACTAAAGACCTAAAAATGCCTCTCTGCTAGCCTTATTATAACCCCTTACTAGCATCTATAGGCTATAAATTTCTTTCTTCTTTAACTACTAAAGGACCTATTTTTCCTTTAATCTAAGCTGCCTTTACACCTTCTAATCTAAGGGCATTTTAAATTACTGCATTTATTAGATTTTAATTTAACTAATTAATAATATAAAGAATTATAAGTTTCTCTTACTTCTCTATTATTATTATATAATCTTTTATTATAATTTTAAGATCTTTAGAGCCTTTAGGCTACTATATAAGTATATACTTCCTCTTTATATATTGCTTTACTAAAACCTCTCTTATTTCCTCCTAAGATATCCCTAAATGCTTTCTCTTCCTTATTGCAGCAGATCTTGCAGCTAGGGAGGAAGCAGCAGTTAAATTACTGCTTGTAGGGCCTTAGCGATGATTTACAGGCGCTGAGGCCTGCTGTAGTGAGTTTTTAGGCATCTAAGAAGGCTGCTGTAACTGACTTTCTCCTCTGCCTAGGTCTCCTTCCTCGCCTAAAGAAATTATAGCCTGCTTAGGATCTTGTAAGTTTACAGCTAGCTGTAACTGTAAGATAAGGATTTTATTAAATAGATTATTATTATTATTATTATTACTAATAGCAGGCCTTAGTCTCTTATCTTCCCTTCTTCCTTAGTATAAGTTATTATAAGCGCTATGAATTTGCTACCCTGCAAGGGGATTATTACTAAAGATTTTAGCCTAAGACTAGAAGGTAATAGTATTACTAATTAGAAGACCTTCTTGTAAGACCTTCCTCCTCTTATTTATATATCTCTAGATTAGGTATTCTTTATTTTCTATACTTATTATAATCTTCCTAGTCTTAGGGTTATATTTAGTTCTTAACTATAATATAGCATTATAAAATACTTACTAAAATCTCTTTTTAAGCATTAGGTAATTTAATAAGCTTTAAGTAATCTACTAGACTTCTAGCTATTACTACTTTATTTTATTAATAAAAGTTATTAATACTAAGGAAATGTAAGTATTCCTTATAATATAAAGTCTTTCTTAATACTAAGCAGCTAATAATAACTCTAGAAAGTATAAAACCTAATTATTATTTTACCTAAAGCCCTAATAAGTATTCTAAAGCTAACTACTATTTAGTATTACTAGTAGCAATAATTAATAGTTAGTGCTCTATTTATTGCCTTATAACTTATTAGACTGGTATTAACAGTTAGATATATAAGCAGGGGGATTTCTTAAGGTAAAAGCTCTCTAACTATCTATAATAGTATTTTAAAGTCTTAATAGCTTTACTTTTACTAATAAAAGAAGGCAATTACCCTAGTTTATTATCTTTATCTTAATAACTTTATAATAAGCAGGGAAAGGCAGTAACTAGAAGAGGCTTAGGCATAAAGATAATGAGGTTTAGGGTATAAGACGGGTTGCGCGCTAATTTTATGTGGCAGGAAGTCTCTTTACGGAAGGAGATGCATGAGAGATGCATATCCTGACTCTGGACCTAAGACCTAAGTTGTGGGCTAATGTGCAACTCTCAAGTGCTTCATGGGACATGATAACATATTCTTTTCATATTCTTTGGTGCTATCAATAGATATGTATTTACTTACAGATATGGAATGGAGACATCGTCTGTAGCTACACTTCATTCTGATCGTTATCGTTAGTGCTGCTCTCACTCCTAAACGCTCAAGGCCTGCAGATATTGTGTATGCCATCATGCTCGCTATAAAATCACCACCACCAGTCTCTCACACTCCCACTATGAAGCCGTCTCGATAGATGATCCCTTTCTCTTAATCTCTTTTTCAGGATCAACTCCGAGTTCCCACTCTTCTCTCTCCCGCTTCATGTCTCTCTTACACCACTTGATGGTGATAATGCCCCAAACAACGGCCCACAAGAATGGAACTGCCCACGCAACACCATAGGCGCCGGTTGCCGGAACTTGTGGGATGACGGATATGACGGTAAGGGGCACGGCGAGTACTAGCGCCGGGATGGACCAGAACCAGGATTGTTTGTAGACCATCTCTCGGAAACGTGGGCTAGCTTTGTATCGAGCTGCTAATGCTTCCCGATAAGGCCGGCCACCAAGGGCATTAACCGCGATAACATCCTCGATAAAGTAGTAAGCACCTGGTAAGACCTGCATAGAATTAGCATATGACGACTGCTAGTTTGTTTATTTTCGACGTACCTTTTCTCCCTTTGCAGTTGAGCTGATGCGGAAGGGAGCTGGCCAGTTCATCTGATGGTATAGCGTGATAAGGAACAAAACACCACCATAGCAGTAAAGAATAGCTGGAGCAGGCATGCACAGCACTCTCAACCAAACATTGTGAGGTGCACTGCCAATGATGAACAAAGCAGTAACCACAAAAATAGTAAGGGTGGAAGAGTACGTCAGCATATCGAAGCACCATCGGTGATTCGTTCCTAGCGGTCGGTAGAACCTATCCACCTTGATCAATCGGAGGGTGCGGATGGCGAATTCCAAGTACGTGGGACCGCCCCAGATTGTAGTAACTACCGCGAAGATGATCCATCCTTCAACATCCCCTGCATATTTGAGTCCGTAGTATAGAGCTATCGGAACCGCGGATGCGTCGACAAACACCAGGAATGCGAAGATGAAGAGTCGCCAGCGCTTCCAGCCATGATGCCATGTAAACGGGAGCTGCGGTAGCAGATGGGGGTTTTCGTCGTAGTACTCCAGTAATGTCGTAGCTCGTCGTCGATATTCTTTCTGAGTAGCGGCTCGAGAATCGTAGTATGCTTCTGCTTGGGGTCGCTGAGCATAGGATAAGCTTCTTCGCGCATCTGAACTCCTTCTGGGAGCATCCGAGTTCCGTCGAGCGCCCTCAGACGTTCGCCGAGCACCTTCAGATGTCCGTCGAGGTAATTCTGCAAACGCTGAGTCGAGGGGCTCTCGCGGTGAAACTGGTGAAGCTGCTTCCTCTGGAAGGTTGAATCGCACACCATTAGTCGAGGATTGGTGAGACTGCGAGGGACGAGAGATCATGGGAGCTTCAGGGACATCTGTCGACGAGAGAGCCGAGTCGGACACTGGCGCAAGGCTGCCCCTACGCACCTCAGGCATTGTTGTATAGTGATGTGGTGTTTTTGCCGTGGGTGGTGTTGGTGATGATGGCAGTGATGAGAAGAGGAAGACGAAATGGCCAGGTTGAGAATGAGGTGAGGTAAACTGGAGATTGAGCTAAACCAGACCAGACCAGATATAACTTGGTTCTAAGGAGAAAATGGAAAAATGTGTGGAGGATCGATCATAAGGAGAAAGGGGCCCATTTCAGTGGCAAAGTTTAGTTTTTAAAGCTAATCGTGTGAGGCGGGCGGGTTGCCATGATACTTATTTAGAGCCCAGGTCCAAGGTAGCATAGCATGATCCTGATGAGACGGACCCAGATGGGGGCTGCCCCCAGCGATAGATAGATAAAAGGGTCTGACGTGCGGATGCAACGGTACAGCAGCTAACAGCTAGAAGAATCAGCTATCATCACCCATCAGGGGGGCATTCAACGCGGTGTCACCGCTAATAATTACAGCGGTTTACAGCTGTGATTTGCGAATGACGTCCTTAAGCCGTCGGGCTTTTTTCCCCTGTGGCCAAGGAAACCATCCGCGGCCAAGAATTCTGTCAGTACCCGCCAAGCGACGTCATTGTCGGGATGTATGTGGGGCCGCATCCGGCAATGAAGTCACCGATCGTCCCGCTTACATCGAAATACAGCAGATTCGTGGATTGGATGACATGACATGATCCTTATGGCCCAAATTTAGAGCCAAGAAGAGGGATTTGTCTCGTGAGGCACATAAGGTAAGCTTAACAAATATGTTTAATTTTATTCCCGTCCGCATGCATCTCGGACTCCATCACATAATCGGACCCTGAAAGTCGGGACAAGACAGACTAAGCATGATAAAAGAAGACTAATCTCATCATAAATACATCCTAAAGTATGCCTAAACTTGACAAATGTTTATACTAAGTAAATTTAAGCTATCATAAGTCTATCTTGCATACAGATGCTCTGAAAAGAAGAAAAGTAGGGTTACTGTACAAGAGGATATATATCTCAAACACGATCCCCCATCGAGATCTACTCACGCCTGACCATTACATCAGACACTCTTGGAAAGCGCCTTGTACGTTCCCGGCTTAACGTTGGATCCTCTACCCTGAGCAAAACAGTTGTCCGTCTCAGGCCACTCATTCGGGCGAAGATAATAAGGATCTCTCTTCTTCATCGACAACATCCCAATAAAATCGAATGGATCTGCTATGAACATCACCCAGTGCCTTTTATGAATCCATCCAGGTCCCATACGTTCTGTCTTGCCGTCAAAGTCAAGGTATTGACGTTGGTCGTGAGGTAGATATCGTCCTGGGTGGATGATGTTGAGCCAGTACGTATAAAGAGCGACAGGAATGGCTTCCAGGACATAGAAAGGCCATTCACGCTTCATGAGTGCGTTGCTATTGTCTTCTCCGCTGGAGAGAATGTCCCTGAGCTCAAACGTCTCGACGGCGCGGAAAACACAGCGGATGAGGATGAGTATCGACGTGCCGTAGAGCATGATGAACAGAGTTCGTACGTTTGAAGGTAACATATTGGCCCTAGAGCATCGCCTGTGAAGAATACCAACCATGGCAATGAAGCCAATCTCGATTGTCCCTTGGAGAATAACCGCAATGGCCATGAGAGTTGCACCAGATTTCAGTCGATCCTCGTCCTGTCGGCCATTGCCAGCTGCTATCCATGAGGCACCGATGGCAGTGAAAATCTCTACAAGAGAACCCAAGAAGACAAAGATGTATACGATTCGGTTCGGGTTGATGATCGAGTGCATGGGTAGATAGTGCATCAGACGACCAAGAGTGTTGTATTCGGCAGCTGAGTATACCGGGGGAGCGAGGTAAATGAAGATGCTCGAGATCATGTACAAGGGAAGACTGTCGGTTTTTCGTACTGAGATGGCTCTCATTACCCATCCGATGCAGAAGAATAGACCGGCGTAAAACATGAAGAAGGTGACTCGCCAGAACTTGTATCGACTGCCTCGAATCAGCATCTGTGTGGACTCATCCATCCTAGACGATGACTTACGTGTTCTGGACATAATGCCCTATGAGTGATATTCCTATTATCACCGAAGCAATAATGGGGAGGATTTTGTTGGCATCGTAGCCATAGAGATTGTCTTTTGTTGGATTTGCCATAGTGTAAGCAAGTGGTATAAGTCAATGGTGTCTTGTAGGCTTTGGCTTCAGCAAAGTGCACTTTCAAGGTGAACAAGATCGTCTTTATATAGACATGCTCAATCATCAACTACCTTCGTCATTGCCTCTATCTCTTAATCTGCCCTGCATCTCCTCCATCTGTAACAAGGCGCAGCCTCGGCCGTCGAGTGTAAGCTAGCAGCCCTACAGCGCTGGGTAGCGACAGATTGAGTTAGACTTGGCGATTGTGCCTGTCGATGTGGACCCTTGGCAACTCAGCATCTTCTGCTTATTGGTCTGACTCTTTAAGCAGAATCCGTTGATCCTTCACGGCTGAATCTCTGGTGTTTGTCTATTTATTCCCTGATCTTTCTTATCTACAGCGGTAGGTTAGTACTACTTCTAGTCTAGTTTTGGCTGTGTTGGCTGTATCCAGGTAGATGGAGCGCTATGGTGGAGGTGTTCAGCATTCACGGTTCGAGCCCAGTCTCTCAGATATCTCAAACCCGTCATTTAGGGTTGTAATTTTCGTAAAGGAGGATTAATCCAGGCTTAGCGGTATACCTGACATCATTCAGTCCTTTCAATTGCGGCGCATTGCATGTAATGAAGTGTCTGTATTACCTCGACGTCGAGCCTGAACCACTATTTGCAACACTTACCTACCCCAGACCAATAAGTAACCTCAGAACCAGACAGTATAATAGCTTCTCTGTAAACCAACGAAGATGGAATCAAAATTAGATATTGTATCTTTGCCGAAAGAAATAAAAAAGTAATAGGATAGAAGTTGCAAATGGCAAAAGTGAACTCCCCCGGGAAGGCTCGAACTTCCGATCTCCCGATTGTCTATGAATAACAGTCGGACGCTTTAGCCAACTAAGCCACAGGGGATAAGCTCGCTTGATGGTAGTGAGTCGCTTATCGCTACCTAACAGCAAACAGTTTTTTTCAACGTCTTTCATCAAACTGTCTTCTTAATCTGTACTTACCTTGACTTTTCAATAACACGAGAGGAATTGTCAGAAACAATGAAGTGAGTGAATAGTCTGATGTTTTCGTTGTAGTAAGTAGAACTTGTGATTCAAATATGGGTTGAGTATGGCTTCAGGCGCCTCGGTTCAAACTCCCAATTTTCATATTATCCTATTACAAAAATTAAAACTATCATAAGACTTCATCGTTCTCTATCTCCTCTATTACATCATCTGCGTCTGATATGGCGAGGTATGGCCATGATCCAGTCGTCAACTCCAGTTGTGACATTCGGTTCTGTATCTTGTGTAGAAACCCAGAGTCTCGCCCTCCAACAGAGTGCAGTACATGTTGTAGCGAGTATAATATTTCTCCTGCACCAACAAGCATACTACTTCCATGAGCTGAGAATGGTGTGCATGCAACGATATCAAGCATTGTATCTGCTAATCGGAATACT
Organism: Fusarium xylarioides; assembly: GCA_013183765.1. NCBI lineage: Eukaryota > Fungi > Ascomycota > Sordariomycetes > Hypocreales > Nectriaceae > Fusarium > Fusarium xylarioides. The sequence goes on from SRZU01000160.1 coordinate 80,983, forward strand.
TTAAGTTCCTATAATATCAAAGTCAATATTTCGGTATAAACCATCTCCATGTGTCACTTACAATACCATAGCCGTGGGTAGTGATGGCAGAATTTGTCACCATTGAAAAAAGTGAGAGCATCTTGTGGCCAATCTTGACTGGAAGAAAAAGAGAGAAAGCTTCGTCATCTGGGTAACATGACATTGCAAAATGGCGAGCTGTATACTCCCATAGAATGAGTCTGATCCATTGGCGGGTGACGAATAAGTCAACTCTTTGAGCTTCACGGGCAGCGTGGTCGTGTGCGTCTAGGCACAGAGCGGCTTGATATGATACCAGTTTTTGTCTCTCGAGGGGCTGCTGGTTTGATGAAATTGTTGTCAAGTTGCTCTCGAGATATGCAAAAAGTCTTGTGAGGGAGATGAAAGCTTGCATTCTTTGTTCATCTGCCATGTCGTCTTGCGTGTCTGGAAAGACATCAATGACCTGGAGAACTGCCTGCAAGCCATGCTGTGCAGAATACGTTCTGAGACAAAACGTCAGCAAATATGACACAAAGTTCAAGGTCTAATGTACCTCTCAGTGATGAGAACAAGCCAGTATATGCGAAGTCGAAGTGATTGCTCCTGCTTAGTAAGATGGCAATACGTCTCGGGATAACCAAGTTGCATGAGCTGAACTTGCGTCACGGCTTCTCTTAGAAAGAGGCCAGCAGTTCGTAGCTTATTGCCGTTGGAGTGGTAAACATGAAGAAAGAAAGGGATAAGTGCAGAAGCTATACTGTAGCTCTCTCGGTAATCATAAAATTCTCTTAGTTGAAGACATTCGGTAGCAAACTGTAGAGATGAAGGGGTGTTTCGTGGGCCGGCATACTCTGGTAGTCTTAGTTGAGCTATGGTGGCAGCACATAGTGCAGCCGCCAGAGCATGAGATTCATAGTCGTTGGGATTATCTGAGATTTTGGTAAATAGGTGGTCGGGGTTGATGACCATCCAAATGGAAGATACTGGACGTTTTGAGATTTGGAGGAAACGTTGATATTCGTAGAGTGGTAAGCGATAAGGTGGGAGAGGTACAGAGCTGGAAGGGTCGGAATGAGACTGATCATCATCTTGAATGGTACAAGGTTGTGTCTCCTTGATGCTCTGTTGAAATCTCTCGACTTTTTCTTTGGTTGTGCTTCGAGGTCCGCCCTTTGGCCCACGCTTCTTGCGGGTTCTCAAGGCGGTGCATTCGATGCCTCTGAGTCGACATTCGTGACATGGTTTTCCTTCTTCACATTTTACACGACGTAAAGCGCAGCCGTCACATGGATTTGCGTTTCTAAGTCTTGTTGTCATCGTGATTGTGATTGGATGGATATCGAGTTGATGAGTCAAGCTCAATTGAAGTTGAGTCGAGGTCAGAAAGTGACGATGTCTCGGTTGAGTTGCCCCACTCGCCACCGGAGTCTACTATTTGCTGAGATGTACCTCACGTTTTACTGCAGAACATGATTACACAGCCTGAATTGAGCAGAAGTAATCAGGCTCAAGTGGACACTCATTAGAAGTTTGCCTTGCATGAAAGCAATGCTACATGCTTTATGATAATTCGAGTTGTTACGGCCTATTTTGAAGGGCTCGCTTGTTGACTACCTAACCTGGACCATTTCATTTTAGTCCCAGTCTAAGAGAATAACGTTATCCACATGATATGAGCATCAGCTTTGTTTCCCTCGTTGATATTGTGCTATTGAGGACTATCAATGCTCAATTGGCCCAATTACCGCACATGTAAGAGTCTAGGGATGACATTGAAAAGCGATTGGGTCTGCATAACTTCAAGCAGAGTAGGTATGTAAATGAGCTTTGAGATAGTTGATCTATTCTAGTTGTCTATAGTCCGCTTACTCTACAAGAACATTGTATCGTTTAAGAGCATTAACCTATCCATCAACTGACAACTCTTTCCCCTCTTGAGCTCATCCAAGCCCATCGACCAGCACATACGACCATAGCTCGCAGAGAATACGGGGTCCTGTCCGCTCCCCCATCGTCAAGCTGCGAAGCGCCGGATTAGTAGTTGGGTCGGTGACGACCAGCGAATACCTGGTGTTGTATGTTTTTTGGTCCTTTGAGCCTCTATGCTGGCTATGTGTTGCTCAAGGCGGGGGTTGGTGAAGGCATTGGACATTGAGAACTCTGGCTCAAGTTCGATGACCCCTCCAAATTCTGGAATGCGGCAGGGCCATCAGTTGGAGGATGTCTCGTATCGACTGTCAGCCATGAGCAACTCCATTACAGGTCCAAGCAACTCCTCATCCAGTCCCAAAGTCATCAGTCGTCCAACCTTGACCGCGGTGGGCTGGGGAGCCTTGACGACTCCCCAAAGCTTTTCCTTGGTCCACATGTCCATCTGATAGTCAAGGATCAGATCCTGGATACGTTTCAATGGATCAAGCACGCTCAGCTTCGGCTCATCGCCCAGCTGGATAGACACCACATCCAACGTATCGGGAAGCGCAGGGACTTGGACGACCAGGCCAGGCACCTTGGGATAATCCTCGACATATGGCTTGACGTCAAGAACAGTCTGATCAGTGTATCCGCTGACAACCTTGAATCCTTTGGGAACCTCCATGATAGATAGGAATTTGACACTCCACGCCTTGCCCTTGGGCTCAAAGTATAGCCTGCCACTTTGCTGGAAATAACCAAGAATGGTAGACTCGCTGTAGTTCCCTTTATCAGTCTTATCATTTTCATCAAGCTCTTCCTCAACCTTGAGCCTGCCATTCTTGCCTACAACAACGAGAACCTCAAAATTCTTAGGGCTCTCGCCACCGTTGCTAGGGGTAGGGTCCGCATCGAGAGGGACGATGGAGCCCTCATGTGCAAGCACAGGCATGTTCTTAATGCTTCTAAACATCCTGATGTCCCGGTCACCGTCGTATATAGTTCCAGTGAGGATGTCAACATGTCGACCAGGAGGTACCCAGACATCAACGGCACCATGGTTCGTTCTCTTGTCGCGGGGCTTCACAATGGGTGCAACCACTAGTTCTGAACCAAAGTAGTACTGGTTTGGCTTTCCATATGCTTCATCTCTGTCCGGAAACTTCCAATACAGAGGCTGCACAAGTGGCTCATCGTTCGACGATGAAGCACAGTTCATGGTGTAAAGATATGGAATAAGCCGGTGACGGAACCGCAAGAAGTTTTGCATCACCTCTGCAAACTCAGGGCGATACAACCAAGGCTCTTTGGAAGTGAACAAGCCCATCTGGGAATGAAGCCGCATGATAGGCGAGAAAACACCATATTGAACCCATCGAGTAGCAAGCTCGTCATCACGATATCCGCCCATATGGCCACCGATGTCGTGGCTCCACCATACATAACCAATATTGGAAGCTGTAGCTGTAAACTCAGGTTGAAACTCGAGAGATTCCCAAGTCATGATGCTGTCACCCGAAAACCCGACAGGATAACGATGACTGCCTGGACCTCCGAAACGGGAGAAGATGATAGCCTTGCCTTCACCATTTTGCTTCTCATTGTCGAGGAAATGATAGTGGTTGAGAAGCCAAAGAGGATCGAGACCTCGGACACGACTGTATGGACCTTGCTGCCAGTCAATCCACCAGAAATCACAGCCATCGTTCTCGAGACTTCGATGAAGTGTATTGAGGTAAGAGTGCATGAACTTCTGACCAACGGGGTTGAAGAGAATTGGAGCTTTGTCAGATGTGTCGTGTCCAAGATCCTTGGCCATTGCCTCATACTGATCCTCATGGTGATGCACACCAGCATGTGGATGATCATTCAACGTAACCTTGAGTTTCTTGTCGTGCAAAGCTTTTGCGAAGGCCTTAGGGTCTTTGAAGAGCTCCCTGTTCCACGTGTAGCCTGTCCAGCCAGCATGCGGGATGTGATCGCCGTGGACTTGATGCCAGTCCATATCGATGACAGCAACTGAGAGCGGGACCTTCTCAGCTTCAAATTTGTCCATGAGCTTGAGATACTCCTCATCAGTATAAGGATAGTAGCGACTCCACCAATTACCGAGTGCCCATCGCGGGAGACGAGGCTGTTTTCCAGAAATGGCAAAGAATGCCTTCATGGCAGCCTTGTAATCGTAGCCATACGAGAAGAGGTACCCGTCGATTCGATCTCCAGGTCGTCTCGGTGCTGCAAATCCAGAAGAGTCGAAAAGCATAGAGTTGCTATCATCAAGTACCGAGTATCCCGCTCTCGAAAGGATACCAGGCTCAAGTTCACACCGTCCATTCACCTCATCAAGCGTCCTGGCTGTGCCACCAAGATTCTGGGGTGTCTCGCCATATCGCCAGTCAGCGCCCCAGAGGGTGTTCTTGTTACTGACGCTAACAACGAGACCGTATTTGTCGAAGCGCTGTTTGTTGTATGTGATTTGAAAAGCATCTACTCTTATCTCGAGCTGATCTTCTGTATCAGAGACTGTGAATTTTGGAGTAGGGAATTCTCTATTGAGCGCAAAGGTTGATGGGCGGTCTTCGAAGACGCCATCTTCGGCCCATTCATAGCGGAGAACGATATCGTTGATGAGAGTGAAGCGCCATTGACTACCTGACACGATTGAGTCTTTGTTGGCGACAGGTTTGGTAGGAATAGCGTATCCCTCCATGTTTGAAGTGATTGATGAAGTTGTGTCAAGTAAAGTTGAAGTTGATGAAATCGGGGCAGGTCTGGGCGGTTCATATATATGTCCTTGCTGAAGAAGGGTCGTCTAAGAAAAACCACAGCCGCTGAGTTGATAAATCTTGAATTTGAGAGAATTATTGTGAGGGGAACGGCAGTTATCAGCACATTGCTATGTGCTACGCTACATACATACATATACATACATAGCTCATCCAATACTCACACTCTGAGCAACGTCATTGTGTCTCAGCAAAATGGCGGAGTCTCCGCTCTTTGGGTGAATTATTCGGCATAATTGGCGATTGGTGAACATGTTATGCAGCGTCAAAGCGGAACGGCTAGCGGTTGGTACTGACTGTAATACAGCTTATAGCGTTAACTTTGACCTTACCCACCTCCTCATTTTTGTCATAATCACAGTCACAAAATGAAGCACAAATGCATTGAAATAAACCAGGGTATCGTCAACTTCGACACTGTCGTACGTACATACGTACATGTATCTCGCACCATCTCTTCTGTTACATGTTGACTCAAGGACGGTCTAAACACCCCCATCTCCATCTTTCATCTTCACCCCATCTCACATATCCTGTGACTCTTGCCCATAATGTTGTGTATGTAATAAAAGCAATAAGCAAAATTGCAGCTCTGCAGACAGGCCGCGGGTATTACAGAGAACTAAATTGTAAAGTGACCATAGAAGCGGAATAGAAAATTCGTCGTTTGCCGTGTCTCCTTTAACTGAACTGCGACTGCTCGAATTGCTGTTGCTCGTAGTGATGTTCACTACCCAGCTTTGGCGACTTGACATCCGTGATAGACTTCAATATCCTGTGGGTTACGTTGTCAGCCTCGTGGTCTATATCGTAGAGTCCCATATACTTACAGCAAGTTGCGATCCCTCATTTCCCTATCGAGGGTATCCATTTGCTTGGCTGTGAGTCTCGCCTTACTTATCTACAGTCCATATGTTAGCCCTGAACTGACCAAAAAGACCGCATGGCACATTGGATCTCGTGCGGGTGCATCATGCAGGGGCTTTTCGCACCGAAGCAAGTGCTGCTGAGGAATGGTCGTCAATCTCCTCACCTTCCGCTGCATCTTCGTTCGCAGCAGCGTTGTCGCCGTCATCTGCGTTGGCAAATCTGCTGGCCGAGAGACCCTTGGGCTTGGCAACGGCAGCATTGGCCTATTCATATATTAGTTAACGTAACTTTAAGGGTTCCTCAATCCACGCGTACCTTTGCCTCTGCAATCTCGGCATCCTTGACCTTAAGCTGGGCTTCCAACACCTCAATCTTCTTCTCACTATCCTCGACCTTGGCCACACTTTCATCTAGCTTGGCTTGGAGGTCCTTAGACTTGGTTGTGGCCTCCTCAACAAGAGCTGTCATGCTATCGTTCAGGTCTTGGTAATCAGCGCTGGCAGTCTTCTTGCTCGCGTCGGCCTCGGCCTTGAACGCCTCGAGTTCCTTCTTGACTAGGGCAAGGTCCTCGGTCAGAGATTCAACCTGCTTCTGGCTGGCTATTAGCTCGCTTCTTCGCTCCTCAAGCATGTTTTGTGTTCCCTTGATTTCGAGATCAAGGTCATGCATGACACCCTCGTGGAACTTCTTGGTTGTAGCAAGCTCCCGCTTGAGGGCATCAGCCTCGGAAGTGTCAGGCTTGGTGTTCTTGGCCTCCTCCAGCTCAGCAAGAGCAGTGAATCGCTCGGTCTTCTCCTGAGCAAGCCGCTGAGAAAGGTCCTCAACTTCCTGTTGAGCCTTGGCAAGAGATTCTTGAGCAGCCTCCAGAGAAGCCTCAAGTTCGGCGTTGGAAGCAGCCTGTTGAGCAAGCTTGTCCTCCAGGTGACTGTTGTTGCTCCTGTGCTCAGCCATCATATCCTCGATAGCCTTGGTGTGCGCCCGAGTCATCTCCTCCAGTTCTTTCTTGACATCGCCGCCTTCCCGCTTCATGCGCTCAACGACCTCGCCGTTGAATTCGAGAAGCTTCTCAACCTCATCGGCATGTTTCTGCTGAAGCTCGTATCGGGCCATCTCAATAGCTTGTGAGTTGGACTCGCGTGCTTTCTCGACCTCCTCCTTGGCGGTCTCAAGCTCAGCCTTTAGACTGGCCAGTTCTTCGGCGTGCTTGCTTTCGCCGGCCTTCTTGGTTTCCTCAAGTTCTACCCTCAAGGCCTCCAACTCAGCCTCCAGTGACTTCTTGGCGGCATCTCTGGCAGCCTCGAGGTCAGCCTTGAGTTTGGCGATTTCAGCAGCATGGGCTTCATCGCCAGCATTCTTGGCAGCCTCGATGCCTTCTTGAGCCTTGGCCAAAGCCTCAGCATGCTCCTTGTCGCTAGCATCCTTCTCAGCCTCAAGCTTGGCCTTCAGAGACTCAAGTTCAGTAGCATGAGCAGTCTCGCCAGACTCTCTAGCACTGTCAAGCTCCGTCATGAGCCTAGCGATCTCAGTAGCATGAGTAGTTTCACTTGCATCCTTGACAGAGGCCAATTCGCTCTTGTGACCGGCAACAAGTTTCTCTTTTTCCTCGTCATGCTCTTTCTTTAGAGCCTCTAGAACACTAGCATGAGCAGCCTTGATCGACTCAAGTTCCTCAGCATGGGTAGAGGCACCTTCGTTCTTGATCACTTCCAACTGCTTAGCATGGTTCTCTTTGAGAGAATCGAGCTCGGCAATGTGAGCATCGTGGTCACCCGAAGCAGAGTTCTTTGCAGACTCGAGCTCCTCAGCGTGACTGGCACGGAGAGCATCGAGGTTCTTCTGGTGCTCGGCCTCCTTCTCTTCCAAAGCAGCTACGGCAGCAGCATGTTCAGCCTTGGCAGCTTCAAGAGCCTTGGTGTGGCCTTCAGCGGCCTCCGAAGAGGAGGTCTGGAGCTCGTTGTGCTGGGTTTCAAGCTCCTCGTACTTGCGCTTGAAGAAGGCGTCTCCTCGAAGAGACTCGATTTCGGTCTCGTAATCCTGAGAAATGTTTTTCATGCGCTCCTCGTGCATCTCCTTGACCTTAGCAATTTCGTCTTCCTTCTCAGCAAGAGACTTTTGAGCCTCTTCGGCAGCAGCCTTCAGGGATGCAGCCTCCTCTTGAGCCTTAGCAAGATCTTGCTTAGCAGCCTCGAGCTCAGTTTCCTTTTCGGACAAGCTGGACTGAAGCTTACTGATCTCGCCATTGAGAGACTCAATCTCAGACTTGGCTGCCTCGGCATCCTTCTCAGCAGCCTCCAGCTTCGCCTTAGCGTCCGCGGCATCAGCCTCAAGAGCAGAGATCTTAGAGCTGTGCTCCTCCTGCTCAGACTTGAGCTTGTCATCGTTGGCGGATTCGAGGGCTGACTGCGAAGAGGTTAATTCGTCGATCTTCTTTTGCAACTCAGCGGTCGCAGCCTCATGAGAAGCCTTGAGCTCAGCCACAGCAGTCTCGTGAGAGGAAGCGTCAGTCTGGCCCTTCTCAAGATCCTCTTTATGCTTGGCTTCCAGAGCCTCGATAGCAGATGCCTTCTCAGTCTCAAGGGCAGCCTTCAGCTCCTCGATCTTGGACGCGTTCTCCTCAATGGCTTTTTGGAGTGCCTCCTGACTAGAGTTGAGTTTCTCCTCATTCTCAACCTGAGCAGTCTCGAGCTGCTTCTTCAATGAGTCGAGTTCAGTCTCACTTGCTTCCTTGGCGCTAACAGCTGCATCAAGGTCAGCTCGAAGCTTCTCAAGATCGCTCTCTGCAGCATGCAGTTTCTCATTCGCCTCAGAAACCTGGCTCTCGAGAGCAGCAATTGCAGACTCGTGCTCAGACTTGAGAATGGCAATTGCTTCGTCGTTGTCTTCACTGGGCTTCGCGTCGGTCTCGCCAGAGGTCGCCTCTTTGCCAATCTTATCAGTGAGCTCGGCGATCTTCTCCTCCGAGCTCTTCACCTCAGCCTTGAGAGCTTCGATCTCGCTCTCACCCTCCGCCAACTTAGCCTTGAGGGCCTCGATTTCCTTGGCAGATTCCGCAGAAGCAGAAGCAGGTCGAGTTGCAGTTCGGGAAGCAGCAGTCAAGGAGCCCGAAGTAGAGAGGCGCTTGCTGGCGGTTGGTGTTGCAGCCGTTGATCGAGTGGCGGCCGTTCGTGTCGCGGTAGTGCTAGGGGTAGCTGCCGTTCGGGTAGTAGAAGTTCGTGGGGCCGTGGTGGATGTTGACGTAGGTCGTCGGGTAGCAGTTGTCGAACTTGCAGTTCCAACGGTCCTCCGCTCAGCAGTCTTGCCCGGGCTGGACACGATAGAGCTTGTTCTTCGAGCAGAAGAAGCGGTGGAGGTGGTCGACTTCTTGTCATCTTCGCTGGCGCTCATACTAGGTCGGCTTCGGTGGCTCGCGCTAGAAGTCGATGTTGGAGGACGGCGAACAGTCGAGGCAGGAGGTCGGGTTGGGGGCTTGCTCAGACCGCCAGGAGCACGAGTGCTAGTCGCAGCAGGCTTGGCCGTGGTCGAAGTAGAGCCAGGTCGACGGGTACCCGTCGTGGAGGTTGTAGTAGGCTTCTTCAAAGCTGGCTTTGAGTCTCCGTTCTCCTTTGCCTTCTCCTTGGGAGTCTCGGGGGATGCAGGAGCGGTTGCCTGGGGGCTCTCGGGCTCAGTGGCAGCAGCATCAGACTGAGAAGCGACAGCTTCCTCGTGCTGAACAACGTCAAAGCTCTCGGACTCAGACATGTTTGGGGGATCGAAAAGGTAATTAAAAATAAGGTTCTATATGAAAAGCAAGTATTAGCAAAAGAGAAGGTAAAGATAAGTGTACCCGTGATAGGTTATATATGGATGTCGCACGGGACTTTTTAAGTCAGTCGCTCAACAACCAAGCTCGACTGTCATCCCAGGATAATCAAGAGATACCAGGGGAGAAAACAGCACGAGCCATGAGCTCTTTTGGCAAGGATATGTAGGTATCAGCCGCTAGGAATTGGTTAATCTCACCTTGAGTTGGACTCCTTTTTAACCAGCAAAACCGCGCTTCGCTGGCAGCTAGAAAACCGTTTACAACGGTGGAGTATAAGACAGATAGAATTAAGGAACGAAGGAAAGAAGCAATGCAATGCAATGAAGCAGTTAGAGAAGTCTAGAATGACTCCTGCACTGGCAATGTTCGCAAGCTTCTTGTAAGAGGGAGAAGAGGTGAAATTGGAAAGGGAAGAGAGAAAGCTGAGCTGTCTTGTCGATGGGACGGGATATTAGATTGCGGATGGATACGTACCTCTTGGTCTATCACCTTGTGATCCATCCAGAACCTGAGCTGTTCTTCCCATTTCCACACCACACGGGCACCCAGTCGTCAAAGTGGAGTTTCACCGGCCACTAACATTGCTTTTTCTCTCAGGGCCCTGATGGTCCCCAGCGGTCGGGCGGCAATTAATGCAAGCCACGACCTGGGTAGCTTTCAGAAGCCTGAAGATCTACTGGTATGAGCTACTTTATCCTAAACCTCATATTCTCTTTGGTTCAGGTCAATTAAGAGCCCAAAGACAAAGGATCAAAGGGCGAAATCCATGCTCGTGGCTGAATCTATCAAATCTCCCACGGCGCGTGGAAAACGCGTGAAGACGGCCAAAATAAATCCTGATCTGTTGACTTATTACCCCAAATGACCTAGACCTGATTCGCCGCTTTTCTTACCTGGGCAATAGCGTGGTCCCTTCACCATCACATGTGGCGTTAAAGGCGCTTCAACCAATTCCAAAGTCTGTGATCAATCATACAAGAACCCAAAACATCGATGCAATATGTTCCGGCTGATACAGGCCAAGTGTCTAAATCACCACACCATTGCAGGGCGCCCAAGTTGCATTGCATGTGCTGGCTGGCGGAATCACGGATGCTTTGTTCTTGATGCGCCGAATGTGTCAATGTGATAGACAGATAATGCTACCTTGGGAGTCAATGATGTGGCATAACGCCGTTGGCAGAACCTCAGGCGTCCATGGAGAACATGAAACGTATCCGTACACCAACTCAACTGCTGACATTTGATACCAGCTTCTTTTGGATCCTGATGTCATCAAAGAGAGCCTTGATGAGTTCATCATGACTGATTCGCCCCCTCAGTGAGCAAGAAAACATGAGACTTTAGAAGAGTATATCAAGATAGACTCAGTAAATTGCCTAAGTCTTTTCATCACTTAGGATAAAGGTCTCAAGTTTTCTTGCCTCCCCCTGTCGCCATCGATGCGAGTTCTGTACTACGTTAGGTAATAATACTTTTTGCCATGAAAATGCATATATGTAAATGTTCTTTCATTAATCATATGCAGTTCGCTTGAATTTCAAGAGGCGTATCTGACATTGTTCAGGGTATCGTAAAAGCAAAAGCTCCCAACTCCATCAGTCCCTGACCTTGGTCTCAATCTTCAGCAACGCACCATCCAGGCGGCTGGACACCCTTTCGCTCGTACTTATCGCGCATAACCATTCTCAAGTAATCTGACCGTTCTTTCAGCTCATCAGGATCTCGATTGGGAAGCATCCGGTGGAGGACCTCGTAGTTCGGGTGGGATGTGGTTCGGATCAAGCTTAAGAGATGATCATCTTCCCAGTAGTGCCAGCCATGCTTCTCGAAATAATCATCATCCGACGACTCTTGCGATCTAATTAAGCCTGACTGACTAGCCACGGAGCAGTAACGTACTGACCCCCGGTATGAGCCTATCGTGGACGGACGCACTTGAGATGATTCAATCTTCTGCATCGACTGTAGAAAGCGCTGCATCTGCATATCTTGGATCCTTCTACGCCGCTGCGCATCAGCCTCGCGTTCCATTCGAATAGCTTCATCCTTTTGCATAATTTTCTTTCGTTGGATCGGCGCTCTCGTAATGGCATCAATGCTTTCTCTGGCCTTCTCGAGCGATGCCTTGAGCTGCTTTGCGGTTTCCCTGAAGGTTCTTCGATGCTCCTTAGACTCTTCGCTTTGATCACGTTCTCTCCTGGGAGGATGAAGCTCGTACCAGCTTTCCACGACCTGGGAGAGTCTCTGGACCCAGCCTGCAGTCCTTTCCAGTGGCTCTAGTGTGTACACTGTAAATTCTCCTTTTTGAACGCCGACCTTTTTGTCACTCTCACCAGGTCTTCCACATCCAGCCTGGAAAATTTGATCTAATACCAGAACCAGCATAGGAATGATGCGTCTGTGCAACTTTGTCACATATTGAAAGCCCTGACCCACTTGCCTCGCATCGCCCTGCTCCATTATCGTGTTGATGGATGAAATGAATTCGTCAATAGCCACGCGAAGTGTGGTGTATAAACTGCTGAGCTGGGCTGTGTGCTCGCGAATATATTCTAACTGCTGTGAGTTCGATGATGACGGGATCTCCTTGCATAGTTCATAGAGACTGTATAGTTTACCCAAGATAAGCCTCGATCGCACACGTCCATCCTCTTCCAATGCTTCAGAAGCTATTTTTGCGAGCGCGAGAGCATCCTTCTGCCACTTTCTTCCATTCATCCACCCTCGGAGAGTAGTGGTCCAAACGAGTTTCTGTACTGTATATCGTTTTATCCGGGCGGTAGGTGTTAGGAGCGCTGTTTGCGAACCACTCGGTGGTTCGTCGAGGAGCAACGAATCTTCAGTCAGATCCGATATATCAAGCTCATGTTCTGCTGCTGGCTCATCATCGCTGGAGTCTATATCTTCATTCTCATATTCCGTATCTTGCTCTTCATTCTTATCGTTCTTTCGGGTACCCTCTTCATTTCTCTCTTCTTCTGGCTCTTCCTCAGCCTGTGTTGGTGTTTGACCATTTTGTTGCTCACGTTGACTTCTCTTTCGTTTACCCTGTTTAGTTTTCTGTCTATGTTCAGCCTGCGTGCCATGGGTCTCCTTCTCCCCTCTTGACAATATAGGCTGACTTCGTTGCTCTCTGTCGGACGGAACGTCATAGTCATCACCCCCAGCGTGGGCCTGTTGTGACGCTGATGTCTCTATGGCTGGCGCCTCAGGAAGTGCTGAACCAAGCTCCGGGGACACGCCCCTTGCATTGTAACCAGGTGCGCCATAAGTCGGCTTCTGGCTCTGCCGTCTGCGTTTTCGTGATAACGATTGCTTTTGAGAAGATGGGTTAATTTGTGCCATCTCTTGCGTCGCTGGCGGAGCCTCCTGCCCAGATACTCGATGTTCTTCATGCGGTGCTTCTGGTTGCTCAGCACTCGGAGTTGAAGCTTGGTTATTTTCAGCGGTGTCTGGTTCCTGCTCCTGTTGTATGTCGTCCGACTCTACAGTCTGAGGAGCCTCTGCCTCAGACATCCTTCTATCAGCTCTCTCCGGGGGTAGCTCGTTGCTAGAACTATTGGTACCTAGGATGTTCGAATTGATGATATTCATCAAGTCCGGGTGCTCCGGTAAGGCATTTTCCTCCGCTTCCGAGGCCTCTTCAAGTTCCTGGTTCAGTTGAGGTTGTTCATCCTCTTCAGCATTTTCCAGCGCAAGTTTGCGACGAGAACGACGCTGGCGCTTGAAACCCGCGTCCGTAGCCAGACGTTTTCTCGGAGTGGGCGAGGGTAGTTTTTCATGGGGAGTATTGGCTCTTTTCGATCTCGTGGCCCGGCCTCGGTTGGTAGATGGCCGATCTTGCGGGATTGCGTGAATGGTTGACTGTCGACTTGAGTTCGACCCTGATGCATTGATCTGTACCTCAATGCTTGGCCTAAGCGCGGAAGGTCTCTCTGACTGCTTTCTTCTAGTACGTTTTCGCGGATTTACTGTCGCTTCAGGCTCAGCTGATGATCCACCGGCCTTACCCCTAGACCGCAACTGTACCACCATCTTGAGGTTTTGTTATTGTGTTGTGTTATCGAGAGTGCCGAACGCGCCAAGGCAACGCGTCCACGGATATTGGTATAATCGCGGTTCGGAGGCGTCGCGCATTCAATGAGAGTTTCTTCTTTTAGTTCCTTAGCTGTAGAGGTAAGTTTGAGGCAAGCTGAGGGCTTCAGGATTGAGTTAAAGTGAACAAAGGCACTCAAAGCAAGCGCATTGAAGGTCGGGAAGATAGAGTGGGGCAAGGGAAGCTTAAAGCTTAGACTGAGAGCTCCCATGCGACATGATAAATGACATAATTGCCGAGAGTTGGTAAGAATATGTATCTTTTAGACCTTGATTATTGAAGCATCAAATAGTTACTATGTACCAAGTTTGATGGCAGGAGATCTTGGAGCTACTTTTCTTTCCATGAAGTGGTTGTATATCTGTGGGCTATCCTCAAAGCATGTATGCATATCTTATCGAGAATTCCATGAGGCCATGTGAAGCCGGATGAAACAAGATCAGGCATATTTTTAGGAGCTGCGACTGGAACCCATAGGGAACTATTAGGGTGCTTTTATCTATAAAGCCCTTAGGCGAACTCGTGTTTTTCATGTTAGATACCTACCTAGTAGGCATATGTGATTGGAGTTCCATGGTTGTCAAGTATGAAAATATATTACTAAATTATCTCCAACAGAGCCAACTCAGCTTCAACCAAGCACCGACGCCCACTTTATCATTTCTGTACCGCAAAACTCACCCAATCCTCCCAAACAACACATTGCTCTTCTATAGTCAAGGAATTCTCAGCGCTGTACCCAAAGATTCGAGCCGTCGTCAACATGACGTCCGCTGCCCCTCCAAAACACCAGATTCTTGAGATCTTGGACCTCAGCTCCCCGCCAGCATTCACCAAGCCCTCGAAGCGCATCAACGAAGGCCCCGACGTCGCACGCTTCCTCACCAGCCTCGCCTACCGCGACATCGGAACCTTCATCCTCCAGCTTAACCACGCCTTATGTCCTCGAAACCAAACATCGTCACCCCTCCCCCGCACCTTTCCCCTCAATTCGAAACCGCCGACATCGCCGTCCGTCCAAGCTCTACAGAACCTTTTGGTAAAGGTTGAAAGTTTCATCGACCAAGCACCGCCTGACCCCGGTCCTCGACGATTTGGAAATGTTAGCTTCCGAAAGTGGTATGGTATCTTTGAGGAGCATTTGGACGAGTTGTTGGGAGAAGGGCTCCTGGGTGAAACACTAAAGGTTGGCGATGGAAAGGCAAAAGAAGAAGTCTCTAGCTATCTACTTGGTGGTTTCGGCAGCGTTCAGAGACTAGACTATGGAACTGGGCATGAGCTCAGTTTTATAGCGTTTCTTGGGTGTCTATGGAAGCTGGGATACTTCAAAGATGGACAACAAGGAGGCGAGATCGAGCGCGAGATTGTCCTCAAGGTTATCGAACCGTATGTTGCCTTAAATACACTGAGCGGATCCTGCTAACACTCTTAGATATCTCAGCGTGGTGAGGAAACTCATCCTAACCTACACTCTCGAGCCCGCTGGTTCCCACGGCGTTTGGGGCCTGGACGATCATTCCTTCATGCCCTACGTATTCGGCTCTGCGCAGCTCACACGACCTATAAACGATGACGAACCAATGCCTTTGGAGGGATCCGTGAAGGGCGCGCCTAAGCCTAGCGACGTCACAAAGGCCGCGGTTGTGGAGGACCAGCGGCAGGTCAATATGTACTTTTCTGCCATTGGCTTCATCAACGACGTTAAGAAGGGCCCATTTTGGGAACACAGTCCCATTCTTTTTGATATCTCTGGTATTCGAGACGGTTGGGGCAAGATCAACAAGGGAATGATCAAGATGTTCAACGCCGAAGTGTTGTCCAAGTTCCCAGTTGTCCAGCACTTCCCGTTCGGTTCGCTCTTCTCTTGGGATGCTGATCCAGATGCTGCAACTCCAACACAAAGCGTCCATATGGCGAACCAGCCAACCACAGCAGCTCCAGTACCTTCAGGACCCGGAACAACTGCGCCATGGGCTCAAGCTGCCAGAATGCCAGTTCCAACGTCAGCCGGCAACCCCTATACTCGAATGCCACCACCAGGGCCCAGTTCAGGGTCACTTGCTAGGCCACCTCGAGGCGCTGCACCTACAAGTGAATCTACGAGCGCACAAATCACTGTCACCAAAGCACCATGGGCTAGAGATTCATAGATACATATACCAGTATCTGGAGAGTTTTAGCATATTAGGGAGTCAAGGACCGGACATAGATATTCATTTGCGCATTCGTCTCATAGAATTCCATGAGATTCCAACCATTCATTATATACGATTACGAGTTTAGACTACGGGAAATATCACACACCTCATGATAGTCCTTCGATTTGCAATCTGATCCTATAAAAGCACAATGTGGAACTGGAGCGAGGGAAGTATCTAGATATAGAAAGCGGGTATATATTTAAAACAAAACATCGCAACACTTTTCTCTCTGGGTATCCAGCCAACTGCTAGGAGAAAAGCGAACAGACATCGACAGCGAGCTTGTCAAGACTCACGGTTCTAAAACAATTACGAACGCACATTCTTGTCACTCTAATCGATCAACTTGTTCTCCCCGAGATCTTACTTCAAGAGAAGGTGAGCTTGTTCGAGTCACACTTAAGCAGAGGCCACAGGGGCAGGAGCGGGAGCAGGAGGAGTATCCTTCTTCTCTTCCTCCTTGGGAGCATCAGCAGGGGCAGCAGGTGTAGTCTCAGCAGCAGCGGGGGCGGGAGCTGGAGTCTCGGCGACAGGAGCAGTTGCGGCAGCCGGGGCAGCAGCCGGGGCGGGCTCGGTCTTGGCAGGCTCGGGAACGGGAGCGGGAGCTTCGGTGGCCGGAGCAGCGTCGGGCTTGGCCTCCTCCTTAGCTGGTTCGGCAGCAGGGGCTGCGGGTTCAGCTGCAGGAGCTGGCTCAGCTGTGGCACACGACAGTCAGTAACATGGCATTCAATAGATCGCATAGGCAGAAACGTACTGGCGGGAGCAGGAGGAGCAGCCTCAGTCTTGGTAGGCTCGGTGGCAGCTGTGGTATCGGCAGGCTTTGTCTCGGTAGGCTTGGGGTCGGCGGGTTTGGCTTCCTCCTTGTTATCCTTCTTCTTGAAGGCGGCCTTGAGCTTGGCCTTGAGCTTGTCAAGGGCGTGCAGAGCTGTTGAGGGGCATGTTAGAGTGGTTTTCAAAGACGCTGTCGGGTTGTGACGTACGAATTCCAGGCATGGTGTTTGCTATAGGATTTCTGATGATGAGTGATGGTCAGCTTGATTCTATCGCTTATGTTTCCTTGAGCTGGCGAAGCTCCTGGATGTGCACGTCTGAAGTTGACTGAGACAGATCAGGACGATAAAGTCCACACGAAGCAGGAATCGAGAGAAAACGTACCAGATGAAGCTTGCGAAAGTGAAGTGTGTCTTGTCAAGACAAAGGGTAGAAGATGAAGGAAGGTTAAGGATAAGGATAAGAATAGAGGCGGGCAGACGGGAGATGAAACTGCTCAGCCATGGCCAGTTCGTAAGTCATGTACAGTACATGACTGTACAGACACAGAGTGGCAGAGGCAGCGGTAACGGTAGTGGGTGACATTGGATGCAATCCAACCTAATCTCAACTGAAGCATCCTTGCGCATCCAAGGATTCCAACTGGAACTGGAACTGGAATCTGAGGCAGCCACTGAAAAACAAGCATTTCCAGGGGTGGTGACAGAGGATCCACCGGATAATTTAGTGCCTCTCTTACGGGGCAGGCAATAATAAATTGATCTTGATTATCGGCAGATTACCCCTGGTACTTGGAGGAGTGAATTACCCAGGGGAGACATACAGTACGTGTAGTCCTTATAATCTTGCATTCTTGTTGATTCTGTGATTTCTCTTGTGGAATTTTATCAGAGGTGAAACTGACACTGTAGGGAAAATGTCAAGGGTCCAGAGGAAAGACGGGAGGCCTTGTGACCCTGGACGCTAATATTGAAAACGAGACCGCCCTGACGACAGCGTGCATTGATTAGCCGCTGGTCCACTTGTCATTTACCTAGTGAGTCAATCAGTGGCAGGTACCTTTGAAGTTGACGAATACCTTAACTGTCTGTCGTGATTGACTGTACTTCTTTGTTAATCAAGTACCTGCTGGTACATCTCCTCGAGTCAGCTTCTCAAACTTGGCTGATAAAGTGCTTCAGCCGCTCGTTCTAGACTCGAACGACACAAAGAGATACGTCTCGCTCGCTCGATATCAAGGGATCCAATCGCATATTACCCCACCAGACAAGCTTTCTCAATGCTCCGTCGCTGCTTTAGCGCTGTGCTACCCCAAAATAGGCCAACTCTTTATCAACCAACTTTCAAACTATTGCTGCATTGGATGTACTGTACATGTGTATACCTACATGATCATGAGATCGATCGATTCTATGGCGATAACCTCTCTGTCAACCACTCTTCCACGACCTTCTCTCCCTTTTCATCCATCACCATATCCTCCGACTCTTCCCCAGCATGTTCCATCTTTACTCTCCGCCGTGGCTCATTCTCCCACATCGAAACATCCTCATCCCAGAATCTTCTCTCCTTCAGCTCGACCATCTGGATACTTCGCTGCATCATCTCGCCCAGTTCGCGCGCTTGTAGCTCTAAGCTGTTTCCCCACTGCTTCCCACTAAATGGCCTACCCGGTCTGTTCATCGCTGTCGGCACAGGAAGTGTGTCGTACAGCAGAAGTGTCTCGGGGATCTTGAGTGTCGATTGACGGGGCGGAAACACCAGTCTTGACCTACGTGGTGTACTTTCCTTCATATTGAACTCGGCATTCGGGTTGGTCAGGACTTCGATGGCTGCAGACTCTTCTTCCGACAGGTGGTAAGACGAGGGAACTTTTACTCCTGGGTTGTGGAAGAAGAGGCTTGGGCTGGCAAAGACATCGAACATGTCGACCGTTGACTGGAAGAATATCGGTAGGTTCTGCTGAAGGTAGTGCACGTATGTTCCCTCTCGAGGCCTGTAGTAGTTGGTTCTGTTATTTGCATACTTTCCGAGTTGGTTTGCTGGATGGTCCGGGAAAAACATGGTCCAATTGTAGATTCCGTTATATGCCACCAAACCCCGAACCGCAAATGGTTTGTGCGGTCGTGATTCCGAGAGTGCCAGAGATGAGGCGAGACTTGCACCTAGGTGGGAGCCATAGACATAGATAGCACGCCTCTTGAGACCTTCGGGGGCAAGATTTTCGACTATCCACTGATAGGCGAAGAAGGTATAGTGGATTGGCGTTGGCCAGACATCGTCGACTGGAGGAGTTTCGCTTGACTCGTCGTCAAAGGAGTTCCAACGATAGTTGATACTGGCAAGTGGCTTCCCTTGAAGAAATCTAGGGATATGAGGAGGTTGATTACCATCCACGGGTGAAGCTGGGAGTTGAATGAAGAGTGGAGAGTCTGGCTGCTCGGTAATGTTGATGAGGCTATTATGAAGCATTAGTCATGGATTCATGAGTATGAGGTGATGGCTTACTCAATGCTCACATGGCCAGCTGAACCGCATCGGACTTGAACACGGTCATGGCTCCGGATGCTATAGAGTCTTTGCCATGGTGTTTGAAGAGGATTGGCGAGTTGACTACGAGTGGCACGATGAAGGGCTTGGAAATGGAGGCATCTTTGCATGCTGCTACAGCATTACCAATCCATATGGTAAGTGATGACTGTTTTTGTTCTAAAACTTCAACAAGAAGATTAGTCAATGGAGGTCGAGATACAACTGTTTGTTTGACTTACACGCTCTGTGATAAGTCAAGATGAGAAGACGCGTGGTTTCAAAAGTCGAATATGTCGCGGGTAATATACCAATTCAACTAACAAGACCCGAATTTCATGAGAGTGGAATCAAAGTTGAAACACAAATTATAGAGAATCACAAGATGTTCTGTCAAAAGACCAATATCAAGAACCCTTGAATAATGCATGAGATGAGGAAGGGCTTGTTTTGACTGGAGAGTGGAATTTGAACGTTTGCATAATTCTTTAATATCATTGGCCAGACAATGCTCACCCCACAAATGATGATCCGGTAATAACTAACATTCATCGTTGAATGACAAGCTAATTGAACTGCACGAACAAACTCACTAACGTTGGGGGAATAATGATGGCATCGATAAACCTTGAGTAACCACTAACGCGGTCAGATGCCGTCTTTTCCTTTAGATTCTGCATTAATTCCCCTGATTTGATCCGCTGTAGCCGCTAGATCACCACCAACTCAACTCAACCCCCGAGGAATGATATTCCTTGTCTCTGACAGGCCATGCTACCCTCGTAAAGTTGGTTTAGCTCGTGATCAAAACCCGTTTGTTTCCCTCCAACTAAAGATCTGAATCTCGCCCGACGTCATTCCAACGGGCATGTGAATGTTTATCCCCACGCCAAGAATTCTTTCGAATATTCTCCTTAAACCGATATGGATCCCTTCTTTTTGCCAAGAAGTCTATAAGTTTGACTTACACTGCAGCAAGTGATTATCTTATCCAGGATATGCTACCTTGTTATCGACTCTATCCTTGATATTGGATCGCCATAGGCTTGAGATATCCTCATGGACGACGGTGATCTCGGAGATAATATCCAACAGGAGACTGACATTATTGAAGAGTCAGTCTCTCATGACAGACGCATAGAAAACGATGATGCTCATCTGGCCCCAAAGTAAGCTTCACCTCCAACACGCTATACTCATCTCTGACTATTCAGTCGCTGGTGGTTTGCTTCCTCAGCATTCCCCATGATCGCCGGCACCCTCGGTCCAGTTGCTTCAGCCTTCAGTATCTGCGCTCTCGTACGCCCATGGAGACAGCACTACATTCCCAGTCAGCCTCTCAAGGAAGCAGATTTTGTCGCTGACCCAATATGGCTCACCGTGATAAACGCCATCCAGCTCGGCATGGCCATCATATCAAATATCTTCCTCCTACTAAACATGACACGCCGCGTACGCTTTACGATCGCTCAGCCACTCACTATCATCGGATGGTACATCTCTGCTATTCTACTCATCTCCCTTCTAGCTACAGCCTCTGGACCGCTCTACGAAGGCTTTGGTCACCCGAAGAATGAACTCATATGGTCTCAGGCCTTTTACTACGGCATTTGGGCTGCGATTCTCTACTTTGTCGATGCTTCTCTTATGGTGATAACTTTCTATGGAGCATCGGTTGGCCATTATCCCAACGACTTCAACTTGACGCTCAGCCAACGGACTCTGATGTTGCAGACCATCATGTTTCTCTTGTACCTCCTAGTTGGGGCCGTTGTGTTTTCCAATATCGAAGACTGGAACTATCTCGACACCGTATACTGGGCAGATGTAACTCTGTTTACCGTCGGGTTTGGTGATTTCACAGCTCAAACAAATCTAGGACGAGCTCTCATGATGCCATACGCTCTGGTCGGTGTCATCAGCCTTGGTTTGGTCATCGGTTCTATCCGCAGTCTTGTCCTCGAGCGAGGCAAGAAACAAGTCGATGCCAGAATGGAAGAGAAGAAGCGCCGACGTATCGTCAGAACCATGACTAAGAAGGGCCAGGATGAGGTACTCGAGCCGATTCGAGAGCCACGACGACAAGACTCTATGTTTTCTCAGGGCGCACAATCAAACAATCAGCTACCGGCGACAGAATATGAGCGTCGAAAAGCAGAATTCGATATCATGCGTAAGATCCAAGCTCAAACATCATATCGTCGTCGTTGGGTCGCCATGGGTATCTCGACTGGAGTATGGCTTATTCTGTGGCTCTTGGGCGCCTATATCTTTGTTAAATGTGAGGAAGACTATCAAGGTTGGAAGTACTTTGATGGCTTCTACTTCTGCTTCGTCAGTCTCACAACAATCGGATACGGCGACGTGACTCCTATTTCGAATGCTGGAAAGTCTTTTTTTGTCTTTTGGTCTTTGCTTGCGTTGCCTACTATGACAATCCTTATTTCAGACGCTGGAGACACCGTCGTCAAACTCATCCGTGACGGAACGCTTCGTCTTGGAAATGTCACCATTCTCCCAGGAGAGGACAATTTCAAGAGCGATCTCAAATACATCATTAACAGATGCACCTTTGGTCTGATGTATGCTAATTACACAGAGCCGCCGCCCCTGAACCGGGAAAAGAAACCAACTTCGAAGAACTCTAGCACTGATACTTCAGACTCGACTACCAAGAAGGAAGAAGAGAAGCTTGACGAATACGCCCGAGGACGACCTAGACGCTCAGAAACTGGACAAGATGATGACCCAGCAGATCCGCGACCAGGCCAAGAGCGCAATAACTCAACCTTCACAGCTCGAGTTCGTCGTTCTCTATCTCGCCTCCGAGACGCCCATGAGGAGTTACCTACGGGAACAAAACTCCACTTCCTCCTCATTTCAGAAATTCAGGTCCTCCTGAGCCACCTCAAGTCATCAAAGCCACACAAATACTCCTTCGAGCAGTGGGCATGGTATCTTAAGCTCATTGGCGAGGATGAAAGCAATGCCGACACGCATAGAAAAGCGCAGCCAAGCAGTCGGCATCATCATCACCACCACCCTTGTCGCAGAAAAACAAACGAGACTGCTGAAGGTGTTGAAAAGGACGTGGTCTCTGACGATACAACGGCTTGGTCGTGGGTAGGAAATCGGAGTCCGCTCATGGGAAGTCAAGAAGAGACCGAGTGGATTTTGGATAGACTCCTTGAAAGACTTCGGAAGTCTTTATCTGTCGAGGGGAAGAAACAGGTCACGGCTGATGCAAGGAGGGCTGTTGGGGCAGATCGTCGACGGTCGCCAGATGATACATATCATAGGAAGAAGGATGGAGAGAAGGAAGATGTTTGATACCCAAATAGGCTACTGGTTTTTAGATATTTCCATGAATGTGTTAACTTAGTACTTGTTCATGTATTAATAAATAGGACATAATCAAGATTGTAAGCTGCTTTAAAGAAAGATTCACGTATGGCTCTCATATGTTGCTCTTGAGTTTGATAAACCAAGCACCCTGTACAGGACTGGGTTACCTGCAATTCCGTTTTTTATATCGATTCTTCTTATCCTTATGATTCCTAGTTACACAGGTCCAACACTGATCCTATCGATTATCATACAAAGCCATCCGTCGTTCTGTGGCGATACTTTTGCTTCATAACATCATACAGCTTCAATAGGTCGTCCATTGAAGGTCCTCAACTCCTCCGGTCATAATACAGTGTGTTGTTACAATGCGGTGTGGCGTTCTTGTCTCTTAGTTGTTTCCACCGAGAACAAGTCGTCTGTTGCGCTTGATTACCTGGTTCAATCCCTTCTCCAACTTCTCAGTCTCCCGTCGAGCAGCCGCAAGGGCACCCTCTGCATCTTCGACGCTCATCAAGGGCATTCCACCGACACCCATGCCGAAGTTCTTTCCACGCTCTTCACTCGACATCCCAGCTGAGCTGAAGTCCTGCATCGCCCGTGCTCCATCAGGGGGGCTGTAAATACCTACACCGGCGGCAGCATCGGGGCCATAGAAATAGGGTGCGAGAGAGTTGAGACTCGCAGCAGCCGCATCCTTGGTAGGGGATGCTCCCTTGGGAAATCCCATGTTCGTAGCACCCAGGTTGAGGCGAGGGAGAACGTACTGGTTGATGTAGCTAAGCGCGTCCTCTCGTTGAAGCTTTCCGATGGGGTCTTGAGACTGGAGCTGAGCAGTGGCGGGGAAGATGTTGGGACGTCCATTGGGAACAGCCCGGCCTTTGATAAGAGAGAATGCACCACTACCAGGCTGATGTCTAGGGGCAATGAACGATCCGGGGTTCTCTGCCGTGTTGGCAATAGCAGCTTGAAGTTCCAGAAAAGCGTCCTCTTCCTCGGGGGTCAGACCACGTACGCAGTCACCATTGGGGGTAATGAGCATGCGGCTGCCATCAACGTGGAATTGCTTTCGGACAGGCTTTCCTGAGCGCAGCGCTGCAAGATCTTCATCTTGAATTTCTCCACATTTGCAAGAGCAGTCTTTACAATGCTCAGCCTTGTTGGCGTTGTTCTTAGCAGCACTGTAGTCGGTGCGAGATGAGCCGTTGGCGATGGGCTTAAACAGTTGCAGTTTATCGACACTCGAAGCCCAGAGAGTGTTCTTAATCTCAGAAAAGACCGAGGCCGGATCAGGCTGCGGTCTTGCAGGTGGCTCTTGAGCATCAGGGGTAGACTCCTTAGGGGACGCTGGAGGAGGAGGAGTTGGTTGAGTCTCGACCTCCTTGGTTTTGCCCTTGGATTTGATTGACTTCTTTTGAGAAGTCTTGCTCTTGACAGGCTTCTCTTCTGGCTCTCTTTCGGGCTCCTTGGCGGGCTCTTGTTGAGATGGTGGCTGGGATGACTCATCTGCGGGAGTCTCAGGGATAGTAGAAGCATCTGGTTGGGACGCCTTAACAGGCTTTTCCTTCTTCTGTTTCTTCTTCCGTCCCATGATAGGAGCATGCACCTCTGCCTCTGCAATGGGAGCCTCAGCGATCAACTTTGTTTCTTGCTTCAAAACATCTTTTCGTTGCTTTCGCTGTT
Source organism: Fusarium xylarioides (assembly GCA_013183765.1). NCBI lineage: Eukaryota > Fungi > Ascomycota > Sordariomycetes > Hypocreales > Nectriaceae > Fusarium > Fusarium xylarioides. The sequence goes on from SRZU01000160.1 coordinate 104,986, forward strand.
GACTCTTTGTTGTGGTTCTGACCGCAGCAGACCCAATCCTGCTGGGGGGTGGCGAGCTTGCCCGAGAATGGGTCACAGAGGCAGACACCACCGAGGCGTTGTCACTAATCATCTCGCTGGCAGGGGTATCTGGCCTGTAACTACCGGAAACAGCTCTGGGAGTGCCTGATAACGCAACCGATGCCATGGTCAAGGCAGGAGATGCAGGAGGGGGTGCCTCAGCCTTGGGAGTTGCAATGACACGCAGTGTCTTTGGTGCTGTGCGTGTGGCAGGGGATGCAATTGCGGTAGACGAGGGTGTAGGCAAGGGAGGAAAGGCCGCCGAGGTCTCTGTTGTTGACTTCTCAGTTGTTGCAGATAGTTCACTGGTCTTCACAGCCACATTCTTTCCGACCTGGGTGTTGACAGCAATGGGCTTCTTGTCTGCTGTCTGGGACGATGATGCAGTTTTTACTTCCTGGGCCTTGGTCTCCTTAGCCTTGACTTCTTGAGCTTTGGTCTCTTGAACCTTGGCCTCCTCCACTTTGGTTTCCTGGGCCGTGCTCTCTAGGCTGGCTCCGGCCTTGGCCATCATTCTGTCCACAATCCTCTCAGCATGACGTTTGGCCTTTGGCGTAGCCTTGGGTGTAGGTGTTGCGGGTCGACTCTTGTTCTTCGATGCATCCAAGGCCGGGAAGTCCTCATCCTGTAAGAAACTTGCCTTTGTAAGCTTCGGTTGCGATTGTGTCGTGATTTCCCGCGAGAGTCCACTTTCGGCCGCCAGAGACTTGATGTTCTTCTTTGCTTCCGAGACAGGTGTCGCTGGCTTTAGCTTTGCAGGCGACTGGTCAGGCGTTAAAGAACCTTGTGAAAGTCCAGGGGGTGGCATTCTAGGCAACGCTGGCACAATGTTGGTGAGTTTTGCATGACCTTGAGTAGATGGAGGTCTCGATATGTTGGCTGGTAGTCCTGGGGGTAACGATAGGCCCGGAGGCACAGATGTGCGGCCTTCCAGACCAATTGGCGGCAGTATAGGGTCGTCAGAAACTAGAGCGTCGACAGAATTCGTAGCCTCGTCCAGGGATGGGAGCTCATCATCTGAACGCTTGTTAGCACAGGTTCAGTCACTCGGTCTGAATGTAAAGCAAAACACAAAGACTACGCTACGAGAGCAACACCCCATTTATATACAAGACTTTGGGGACAGGGTCATGCTACGGCGACCGACATCGTCTTCCACGGGGGACGACGAGAAGAACAGGCGATTTGGAGAGAATAGAGGGTATTGCTATTTCTGACCAAGGATACCGCCAAACCTAGGCGGATGAAATCGACATTTGTTAACATACATAGGGGGCTTGTGGAAGACGATGATGGCTTGCCTGACGTGAACCCCCATGCGCGGTCATCCATAGACCGGTAAAAGTCGGAGGAAGGAGACTCGAGATATTCTCGCGCCGTCCTCCGTTTTCCCCAATAAAGCATAGATGACGCCTGATGCAAAAGCTGACCTCCCAGAGCAGCATTAATCACGCAAATGGTGCTGAATCAAGATGCGCTTGAAACTCGTGTCCCCCGAGGACGATGAAAGGCAACTTTTCTCGCCCTGACCCTGATTTCCGAAGAACGCCCCCCTTTGTGCATGAAGAAGAAAAAGCCGATACCGATGAGAGGATACCAAACATGACCCTCCCAGACTGCAACAACTCCGAGAAACATCAAAACTACCACCTTCCATAGCCTGCATTATACATCATGTTGTGACTGTACCCACCTTGACTCTGACCACCAAACAAGCCCTGTCCGACTCCGGCGCTGCCTTGAGACTGGTGCTGCATTCGCGCCTGCAAGATACTCGGGTCTGCAAGATCTACTAAGCCACTCCCCCCGGAGGAGGAAGTGTTAGCATGTCTGTGCTTCTTTCCCTTTTTCTTCTGCTTAGAGCCCATGTCTTGGTACCCTCCAGGTGTATTACCATAGAGAGGCGGCAGGAGCCCGGAAGAAGGGGCTGGGGTGGAGGTAGAGGATGGTGGGTACTGGTTTGAATAAGAAGAAATCATAAACTCACGCTTTCCCGCGTCGTGGGACTGGTTGTTACCAGCCCGACCGCGGCCGATTAAACTCTGAAGAAGCTCACTCGAATTGTCCTTGGGGGCGCCAAAGCCCTGTCCACCAAACTGACCGAACATGCTAGGGGGAGTGCCGGTTGACTTGAGACCAGGAGGAGGTCCAGGTATGGAGGCACCGTAAAACTGGTTGCTGCTCTGCGATGGAAACGTGTTGGGCATCATAGAGGATTGCTGAGCCATGATACGCGGGTTGGCTGCGACCTTAACGTTGGTAGAAGAGCTCGCGTTGTCGTTGGCAAAGCTGAATCGAGAGGATTGACGGTTGTGACCTTGACCTTGGCTTTGACCCTGATTCTGGAAAGCATTGCTTTGGCTGGTTATACCAGGAGGGGCATCGCCAAATCCACCCTGAGATCGAAGATACAACTGTTGCGGCGTCATAGACCGCGAGCCAGGGTTCCCCGAGCTCTGGCCAAAGGGCGAAGCTCCAGTGAGAGAAGGTCCAAAGAGCCCGTCAGTAGAAAGTCGCTGAATAGGAGGCTGAGTGCTAGGTCGGCGATCGAAGCCTCGGTTGTCGCTAGAAGTATCACGGTCCTCAGGCTCTCCTCCAAGAGCAAGGCTGCCACCAGTCTCAGGTTCTCCTTCCGATGGCTCACGAACCTCAGGTTGCTCTTCCTGTTCTCCGGTCAAACGTGAATCTTCCTCCTCTCGCATAGCTCGACGCTTCTCACCACCACGAGGATCAAACATAGGTGGGTATTGGTCTTCGTCAAAATCAGGAAAGATAGGCATAGGACAACTTTGCAATGTCTTGTAGATCTCCTTAAGCCATGTATCAGGCGTCTCTTGAGTTGGTGCGGGTGATTCAGGCTCCCGGGCCCTAGATGATGACGGTCCAGCAACTGGCTCCGATTGCTGAGGTTCCTCTTCCTCCAACTCATCCTCATCTTCCTCTTCGACCGCTTCTTCTGGCACAGGCTCTGCGGTGACAGGCTGGGCTGTTGAAATAGCAGGGCTGGAAGCAGCGCCACTAGTAGCAAGGCTGCCTCTACGACTTCGCTGTGGGTTGCGTGCCCAGTTAGCCGAGGAAGGTAAAGCTGATCCATCGGCACCATTCTCAGAACCCTCTTTACTAATGGAGCGTGTCATCGGATGGGATACAACGGGGGGCGGCGTAGGATGGGAGATCTGTTGTCGGGAAGCCGACCGCGAACTGCCTCCAGGGAGAGGCCGTTGAGACCCTATACTGTTCATAGAGGACAAGTCCTGTCGCGAGTAACTGTCCTCCTCATCGCCTTGTTCATGCAAGAACATGCAACCAGGGTTGCCGCATTTCTCATTCTTCAACCAAGCTGAACAGTATTTCGTCGTGCCATGCTGCGCCTTTAGGACTCGATCACCGTTGTGGGATCCATGCACAGCTTGGATGCACCGCGTTGCTTCTTCCGGACGTTCGAAGGTCACGTAAATGCCAAGCGACTGATGTTGGCCATCAGAGCTCTTTCGGTTACTAATGGATATTTTCTGGATGTTTCCGTACTGGCCGAAGAACTCGGGCTTTCGTAGCGTCTTGAGAAGTTCGTCCTCTCGAACTGTCGGTGCAAGACCCGTGATATAGACCAAGTTCTTTTGGACAACACGAACGCCGATCAGATTCTTGCGGTTCTCCTTTTCGGCTTCGCGTTTCTGTAGTTCTTTTTGTCGTTGGTCCAGAGCTCGTTTCTTTTGGTTCTTTTGAATATTGGCCCGAAACTCGGCGACTCTTGGGGGTTGGTCAGCATAGCACAATGGTGGCAGGGGGTTCATCATACTCCTCTTGCGTAACAACTTTCCACTGTATAGTTTTTTCGTCGTAAGGTCGTCGGCAAGCAGGGCAAAGGCCGTTCATATTATTCTTGATGTTGTTAAAACAAAACTGGCACACCTGCAACCTCAAAGTTAGCAAACGTGGCCGGAAGGTCAACCTTGGCGGGCAAGATATTGTTCTTGTCGTACCTGATATCCACAAGGACAAGGTCTGAAATTCCTATCCGAGAGATCAAACTCTTCGATACAAAGAGGGCTATCAAGAGGTCAGCTTTGGGTAGCAAACATTGCCCAAGGAGCAGTGCGCTGCAAGCGCCACCCCCAGGTGGGCGGTGAATCATACCAGGTATCCTCCTCATCTTCTATGAATGAATCTTGCGGCGCCATTGTGAGAAGTTATAATTAAGGTGAAAGGCAAGAAATAGTAAGTTCGAGATGCGATGGGCGGAAATGGATATGTGAGTACAAGGAGAGGAACGATGTTTGGTATGCATCGAGGCTGCGGGAAAGTGAAAGATGGAAAATACAGCTAAGCTATTCTCGGTCTAGCTTTTGAGCTTGAATCACGTGTAGGCATCTTCGTCATTGAGTCGACAAAGGACACGTAAAATAGCGGGGTACCTGGCTCTGTGTGGTAGAAGCACTGGAGGCAAAGTATAGCGTTATTGTCGGTTCAAGTACGGGAAATCTCATTCACGCTTCTGCCGCTAAGATTCTCGAGCCAATGCTTGCGGCATCATTACCAACACCGTAAGGTATTTCGTCTCGACGACATCTTACATCGCCAATTGGCCTCGAATCGTCACACAACCGGCCATGGCGACAAGCATTTCTCGAAGCAGGGCGTTGGCCTCAGCTCTACGACCCGCGAAGCCCTCCGTCCAGCTCCGTAACGACCAAGCAATCCGTTGCTTGTCCAGCACTGCCCGTCAATATGTCGCAATGCCGAAGGAGTCTCCCAACCTGCGAAAGGCCCCTCGAGATCACCCCAGCGTCCTGAAGGCTCCGATCGTCAACCCTGCCGACAAATACCAGAGCAAGTCCGACAACATGCACCGTTATGGTGCCTGGTTGATGGGTACTCTGCCCAAGTACATCCAGCAGTTCTCCGTCTGGAAGGACGAACTCACCATCTATATCTCCCCCTCGGGTGTCTACCCTGTGTTCAGCTTCTTGAAATGTTAGTAACACCTCAATTGGCTACGAGAAATTTGCTAAAACATGACAGACAACACTGCCGCTGAGTTCACCCAGGTTAGCACCATCACTGCTGCCGATTACCCCACGCGCGAGAACCGTTTCGAAATCGTCTACAACCTTCTTTCGGTCCGTCACAACTCTCGAATCCGTGTCAAGACCTACGCCGATGAGGCTTCTCCTGTCCCCAGTGTTACCGGACTTTTTGATGGTGCCAACTGGTACGAACGAGAGGTGTACGACCTTTTCGGTGTCTTCTTTGCCGGTCACCCCGATCTCCGACGAATCATGACGGATTATGGTTTCGAGGGTCACCCTCTACGAAAGGACTTCCCCTTGACTGGTTATACTGAGATCCGATACGATGAGGAGAAGAAGCGTATCGTCACTGAGCCTCTGGAGCTCACCCAGGCCTTCCGTAACTTTGAGGGTGGTTCCAGTGCGTGGGAGCCCGTTGGAGCCGGACAGGACCGCACACCCGAGTCTTTCAAGCTGCCAACGCCTAAGCCTGAGGAGAAGAAGGAGGAGCCGAAGAAATAAAAGGGTCCATGTTCACCCCAAGCTGTATAAGATCCAATGTCATTTGTTAGAAATATCACCTGGTTTTAGCATCCATCCATCCAATCCAATCCAACCCGTATATCCGCCCATCTATTTTGGTGGTGCAGTCGTCATCCATAGTGTCATAAAAGATACGCACGCAAGGCGCTAACTTGACGGCATCGCCCAACGTGTGGAAATGGGTGGTGTACACCGCTGGCTGATAACTGACAGTGCCGAGGAATGCGCTTGTTGATAGGGAACCCGTCACGTCCCCTGGGTGCGGGCAAGGAACTGATTGGCACTACTTTAGGAAGCGAAGCTGACAATCTTAGACTGATTTGCCATTGCGCTCTCCGAGGAAGCACAACATGTCGATAGATTCGTATTCTAGTCTACTATTCCATCCCCCCTCCCCATAAAAAGTATAACGAAGTATAATTTATATACCTAGAGCTCTCCCCCCTGCTCAATTAACTTCCTTCTTTCATACTCAATCTTCATACCACTATTAATCTTCAATTCACTATTGTTTCCGAGCCATTTGCATACACAATCAATCTGAAACACATTTTCTTACTTCACTCCTTCAACCAATCATGTCCAGCCAGACCAGCAGTGCAGCCAGCAGCCCTATCAAACCGAGAAGAACCTCATCAACAGCATCAAATGAGAGTACTCTCAGCCATCACGAATTGGAGTACATGTCTCTACGCGATGAGAACCTCAGCTACGAAGATGATGTCGACTTCCACATCTTCATTGATGCCATGGACCGCGTCGACTCGCTAGTCACAGAAAGGGTTCCCCGAAGAGGACGAAAGGAGTCAATAGGCCGTCTGTTCAACGGACTCAACAACAAGCTACGCCGAGACAGCACATCAGGGCCGGCAGCAGTGCTAGAATGAATTTGACACCAAAGGCTCCATCAATGATGTCGTCTTCTCGCTACCCCTTACAGCCAAGCCATCAGGATTTGAGCTTGGACCATGGTTCGATCTTACCTCCACCCGAATAAGAGATTGTCTGAGGTATCTATCTGTATGTACGATGAGTTATTGGGACCGCAATTGGAAAGGGTCTTTCTTTATTTACGGGCAACGAGACTTTTATTTCCTTCTTCTTTTCGCCTGGTCATTCACAGGATGTACAATATTACCTTCCTACCCAGCCGTGCCGTTCGTTAGACTCGGCCGATAGTCTACAAGCCGCAACTTTATTATATCAACGCGCAATGCAACATTCCTTACCATGCCGAAAATGCCTCTCCTTGGAAATAGATCGACTTCCTTTATGCTTTTCTAGACTTGCTTTTTTTCCAGCTGAACGAAAAAAGTGAGGGCGCTCATGACGAATTCTTGGAACAGTTTTGCCTTCACCAACGCCATTTGCCGCCAAGGAGTAAGGAGTAAGGAGCAAAAATGTTGGGATTGGAGGAACAACAATGAACCCACGGCCGCTCATTTGACCCTCGTCACTACCTATCTATTATTCCTGGTGTTGAATAACTTGTCTCCATATACGGAGCAGACCAACTGGTACCATATCGCATGACACAGACACAGACAATGCAGATGCCAAGGTTGTTCCTGTTGGGCCGTTTTTGGCTGAGAGCCACAACGGTGGAGCGTTGTAAATAAACTTCAACCACATGCTGTAAACTCTGAGACGGTTTGAGTTTATTCTATGTCACTACTAGGTAGGTAGGCATACGATATGAACTTAGTGACTCCTCAACGCGATACTTCTCCCATCGGCATTCTGACAACACTTGTTTCTTCAACTGGCCGGTTTAGGAAATCATCAGTCTGACTACCGAACCAATAGCAAGATCAGTACAGAAGAAGGTGCCTTAAACTCCCACCGGGCCTCAAAGTTGCATGTTGGGTGTTTGTTAATAAACAAGAATAGAACTCGGGTTCAATTCCGAGGCATTCGTCAGTGTCCTACGTAGACAGATAGTTGAAGCTGTTGTCTCTTCGCTTTGTGGGCCTCATATAAGCGCCGTCCCCTGATCAGCGCTGCAGATGGTTACCTAGAAGCGCGTATCTGATCATACTTAAGGGTTCATTCTGATTTGACTTCTGACCAGTAATGGCATGATTGGCAATATTAGCAATGGCTAGGCTTCTTATAATCCTCCTGGCTTCTCTACTCACTGGCCATGATCAATACACGGGTATCATCATGTAAATGAGTCCATTGACAAGCTACTCATTTCATATCATGAATTTTGTTCTGCATTTGAACTTATAAGAATGTGCCAATCTTTAACTTATGGTGCCTCCATGATGTGATTTGTCTTTTGTTCTACAGTCCGCAGTTAGTATGCTATACAATGGCATCGAGACGTCCAAGTTAGTATCGAGCTTTGCAAAAGATCGAATAGGTACCTTTTAGTTCTATATTGGCTACCTCTATCTCACCTATACCCCTCGAAGAACCTTATTGTAAAATTCAAAGTTTCGAGACTTTGATCGAAAGCCTCATTTCTCCCACGACTTCATATCTGGAAACGACCGACAGCTGAGCCTTCTCGATAAGTCTGTCACAAGTATGCTATCATTTCGCCAGTTCCTGGGTATCCCGCGTTGTTCCATCTACCATCTAACTTAATTATTTGGCTGCTGGTCTCTCTATAAGGTTCTACTTTGTTGAAATTACCAGAGAACACACAGTAAGTCACCTCCTACTTTCAGACAAGAGCCATGAGGCGTTGATTCTGACATCTCTAACTGACATACTGATGCATCAGATACGCTACTGTAACTACAGTGTTCTCGTAGGCTTTCTTTCGTCAACCTTCAGCCTCGATCCTCCAGTCCAATACTTCTTCAACTGGAAACTCTAGCCTACCAAGACCGGATGTAAACGCAAAGGCAAAAGATGTACACCCTTCACCCACGTCCTGATCATTATGACAATGATATTGCCAACCGCAAGTGTGCCCCTCTCTGCTATTGTAATGACCCCTCGGAACGGATGGTGGTAAGTTCAGATGCCCTGGAAACCAGACTACAGTCTACGTCAAACCTCAGTGGGAAACTGGACTGCGCTCTATGCCTCACCCAAGGTATCTAAACTCGAAATGTAGTATCACTGATCAGTCGAGGCGACTTCAACCGAGTACCCAGTCTACCACCAACACCGAGGGATGTCCCGTTTCATCAAACATGTTTTATTGGTGGCTATGGTTACAGTTGAGACGGTAGCCGCATGATCCCTGACCTGGTCTGTCTTAACTATCACATGGTATTCTCGTGATTATTCAAACGGGGGTTTTCCTCTCGCGCCACCGAGGTCAATGCTTAGGCAGTGAGTTCAAGGCAATTGATAGTGTCAGCTCTGTGCTTAAGAACTCTAGGGGGGTCTAGGAAATATCAGTAGACATATATGAAGCCTTGGAATACGGAATATGCCTATATCAATCAGGTTGGTCGTCGATGAGGCATGTTTAGAGCTGGTGCTTCGGAAGCAATAAAGGAAACACTTCACGCTCTCGGAAACTTCAGAAGATATGAGCCGTGAAGACTACGTACAAATCTTTCTCGTGTCAAACCCGATATAAAATATCATTAAACAATAAGGTGCGCATAGTTGACAGGACGAACTGCTTCGCATTACATTTAACCATGCCTAAGGACGCTTCCAACATCATATACTAGCAGTTCTATCTCTATTAGATCATATCCTACAGCTTCATACCTCATGCTGTTCCTGATCGCTGTTGACGACGCCGTCAACAGCACTTCAAGACATATGTGTCTAGCACCTTGAGTATTAGTCTCCCAAGGGAAACGAGCTATTTTCTCCTCTCATGCCAGACAGTCCGTCGCTTCTTCAAAGATAAACGCTCATCCCAGTGCTCCAACAACAAATAACTCCACCAAACATTATTGCAAAGACTGACAGCGCAGGGAAAAACAGGAAGACCAAGAAAGGCTCACACAAGATTGTCTCCACGCCGATCTCGTGGCCATTCTTCTTTCACAAAGGAGAAAAGGAAATTGGAAGTGTATGTTTGCAAGCCTGTTACGCCCTCGTGCGCTCGTCTTCCGGAACTCCGCCATATGCTAGGGCTGATTGAAAACGCTGCACGCTGTCTGAGGCACTTGCCCCGGCAGCTAATGATAGTCGGTGATGATAAAAACATTAACATATATAATGATCAGCTCTGCGAATGAGCCTTGCACAACTACTCAGCCTGTTACCACATATCCTCTCGCCCATCCTGCCGACGATCGTTCCCATTGTCATGGTACTGATGGTAGTATTCCTTGGATCCCGGTCCGTACCCTTCTGGATCGTCGTAGCCATAGTCTTGGGGGTGATCTGTGCCATGCTCATCCTCATAAATCTGAGCATCGTCAACATAATCAACCTCTCCGTTACCAGACTCGCCGTATTGTACCGCGGCCTGTGGTTGAAATTAGCAAGGTCGTTTACATAATTGTCTGGGCATCTCTTACCCGATGATAATCGAAGTCGTATTGATCCATGGCTTCTTGGGCATCTTGCTCTTCCTGCATTTGCTGTTGAGCCAGGTATTCCTGCTCTTGTTGCTTCCGTCGAGCTTCCTCTTCCAAGCGTTTCTGTTGCGGCGAAACAGGCACGTTCATTTGAGGATGCATCGCCTGAACTATAGCCAGGTAACTGTACATGAAATTGCTCAGTAGAACTTGGCTGAGCAAGGGCCGACGGGGGTTGGCCAACTTAATATGAGCCATTCGATATATCGCTCTCTCCTCGAGAAGAGGAAATCTCGTCCAGTGGTAATCCACATCTGGGACCAAGGGCTTATATACTGGCTCCTCGGGAACCTTGAGGTGTTGGGTCTTCTTCGCATTTCGCTCTTTCTCCTCCTTCTTCTTACTTCCACCGAAGATGGACGAGAAGATACTACCATCCTTGTCCCTCTTGGAATCACTCTTGCGGTGGCTCTCCTTCTTTCGTTCTTCCTGCAACTTGCTTTCCACATTGTCACGGTCAAGGACCAGACTCTCACGGCCCTTGGGTGCATTTTTATCAATCGATGTTTGAATAACATCTAACCGTACGTTGTCTTGAACTCTTTCGCCGAGTGATTTGGTCTTGGACTTCTTACTCTCTTCTTTCTTCTTTTCTTTATCATCACTTGTGCTCTTGAACCATTTCCAGGCGCTTCCGGACGACTTGGTCGAGCTTGAATCGTCGTCCCGATCCTTCTTCGACTTCTTTTCGGATTTTCGCTCATCCTGGTTCAGTGTTGGTATGAAAGTGAGGCTGTCAGTTCGTGATGAGCCGCTTCCAGGGAGTAGTGAAGGGTTTGCCGCAAGATTATCGTTCAAGGATTGGCTTTGGGGATATGATGATCGAGAGGTATGTTGCTGTTGTGAAGGCTGAGACGCAGGCTGTCGGCCAATGCTTCGTCGATTTGGGCGGCTAGGTTCTTCCTCTATCACGGGTTCGGGTTCCGACATTCTTTGAGAAACAGGGTGAGTCTTTGCGTTTTGGGACGATGACCGTTTTGGAAACTTCTGTTCATGCTGATCGTGAGCGTCTTGGTAAGTTGAGGTCTCAATCGTTGGAAGACTCGGTGAAGACCGAATGGGTAGCTGATCTTGAAATGTCTCTGCACGTTTGAGCTCGCTGTTGTTGGCCCCTTGCCTTGTTTCATTATATGAATCGAAATCTTCCACTGACTCCTGAGAGAACTTGTGTGATCGCTTGACTGTGCGATTTTGTTGTGAGTAGTTGTCCGCTACAGGCTCCGACTGGACTCGTGTAAGACCGTGGCCGGGTGGTGCTTCGAGAGGAGCAAAATTCGAATCCTCACTCGGTTGTTGTCTATGTCCAGACCGTCGAGCCAGGGGTCCAGTACGTAAACTACCGCCCTTGCGATATGTTGTTCGAGTTGATCTCCGCAGTCCCATACCTGGGGCAGCAGGCAGAATTGGCATATCGTCTGCATTGCTCTCAGGTCCAGAGGGTGCTACTTGAGATTCTTGAGCAAACTTCTGAACGGCTTTCGTGGGATCTTTGACGAGTTCTTCCAGGCTGAGTTCATGGCTGTGGCCCCGTGAACGTTTTCGATCTAATCGCTCAGCACCGTCGACGTAACCGAGAGCACCGCCTTCTCCTGAATTGTCTATTTGGCGTGACAGCATGGACTTTTTTCTTCTTAGGCCCCCAGCTCCCGAGTCCCCTTCACTGGTATCGGTATCGGCAGATAGAAAAGAGTCTCCAGATCTTCGCCTTATCGAATGAACCCTGTTCTCAAGGAACGACTTGAACTCGCCGGGAGCCAACTCTGGATGCACTCTAGCAGGCACCCAAAGTAGTCTTGAAGGGTCGTTCTCATCGTCATCACCGCTTGGTGCTATAGTCGGCATAGCCATTAAAGACATGGGTGGCATATCAGGATCCTTGTTGTTTCCAACATCCATCGACAGCCTCCTGAGGGCCTGTAAATTACTCAACTCCTGAGCGATGTCATTCGGATTATCAATGTTTGTGAGAGAAAATTGCGAGTCGGCTTGAACATCGCGAAGTGAAAGCGTGGGAGATAACGGCGATTTTTGTCCTTGTTCGAATGAGTTACTTCGCTGGCCTTGTGAAAGCGGTTGAGGGCGTTTGGTCGGGTCGCCATTAACAGGTGATGTCTCGCCGGCGGACGATTCGGAATCGGTTCGCTTAAGTCCTCTTCGTGTGTCTACAGACAGAAATCGATCATCTGGGGGTGGTCGAGGGAGCGATTCTTGGTAAGGTGTCGGGCCGCCTATGAAGCTCAGTGGACGATTTACACTCAATGGTCGACCACCTTCTGATCCTGAGTCGTCCTCATCGCCATACAGGGTACCAATAGCCTCGGTGACATGATGGCTTGGATCAGAAATCGAAAGTTGACTGGAATGGCCGCGTCTGCTGGCAAAACTGCCGCCAACATCGCCGCGGGGTCGAGATGATGTCTATACATACGACCTAGGATCAGCATGGGTGGCGACAACCTGAGAAAGCCGGGACGATATGAACAAAAGAGTGCAATTATACCCACTGCGCATAATTGCGTGTTCCATATAGAGAAAGAAACATTCGGTGAATGTGAATATTGACGTACCATCATCGACGGCTGGGTGGGCCTCAACGGAGGCTTGCACGCCCACGATTGCCTCTGTGCGGTATCCCGGCTTGTCTATTAAAACGATGTTGAATGTCGAATCTATGTTATCATGGGCCTTGGTGCACCACGGTACTAGCGGCGCAAATGAATGGAATGTCTGTGGCTCGAAGGGGTGAGAGGTTTGGTCACCTCCTGCGACGGCGTTCTCGTCAAGTCTGTTGTCGCATGGGGAGGATGTGAGGACGAGCCGCTGATCTGTATGTCGTCCGTCAAGGGTTCCTAGTGTCCAGTATCGTATCTTGGTGGGGGTGATATCGTCTATTTGGAACGTTTCGGGTGATATGATCGTAGAGGAACTGGTAGGAGGTTGTGGCTGTTTCTTTGAAATAGACAAAGACTCAGATCAAAAAGGGAGACAGAAAGAAGAGGTTCGTCCAAGGCCCAAGGCGAGATAGAAGTTGGGTAGTCCTGGTAAGGGTAGGTACATGCAATCAAAGGGTGACGGTACTTAGACCGGGGCATGAGACGTGTCAAGGTAGGTCACGTGGTGTAGGCGCTTACAGCGGGTCATCAGGCGCTGTTCCACTGTATCACAGCGCTATCTTGCACTAAAGTTGGCGCCCGTCGGGGTGGTTCAGTACCGTAGACCCATGTGAGCTGCTGGAACAGAGTTGGACATCTACCTAGGTATTCATGGACACTATAAACTCTGGGCGGAAAGTATCTTGAAGATATCCATACTAAGAATGAACATACAACATGGCTTCCTGTCAGATATCTGTGCTAACCAGACAGTCGTGTGTCAGGTACCCAAGTTGCCTAGTCATTATGGATGCGGCCATGAAGCCTTGCTTTGAGTTTCTAACTCGCTGAACGTCTGTGCTGGGCTGGTCAGTGTCCCCTTCAATCCCTCGAATCAAAACCAGGAGGAGTAAAGAGCCCTGAAAAAGGGTCCATCCTTGCTTGCCCAGAATGAAACCGGCAGACAAGCTCATTTTCTTCTTGGCCAGATTTAATAAAGGGTTTCGTCTCTCATGTCCGAAAGGACCGTCTTGTCACGTCCGCGGTGCGCATGGCAACCTACTTGCTGTGATGGATGGTGAATATCACATAACGTAGCGGCTAATATGATTGAGGGGGTGCCATGGTAACAGGACCGAATAATCGCGGTCGTTTTGACCCGTGAGGAATGTCTCTTGTAACATGGCTGTATGCTCCAGACAACACGAACAACATTTCATTCAACACATACCAAATGACATAGTTGAGTCCTGGTTTAGATCATTCTTCACGTAATGAGCTTCTAGCGTGAGCTATAATTATCCATCAGTGAAACAGACTGCACATGCATGTGCGTTGGACTTGATGTCTTCTGTATTTGTCTGGACCTGCTATTGTCCGTATTACCATTGGATGAACAAGATCATGTAGCAGAGGGACGAGACTCAAATAACCTGAACGAAAGCTTTGCATCAGTATTTTAAATGTAAAGACTGCATAAATCAGCTACTTAATACTTAGGCAGAATGCGCAAGGAAGGGAGGGAACGCCGATTATAGTAAGTTAGCAGTGGAGGTTAGTCAACCGTCTCAACAATCACTGGGGCCTCACCAGAATCTTACTATTGTATTGGATGCCAGCCTAAGCCAAGTATGATTATGAACTTATAATAAAAGAAAGAATAGGAGTGTTACTTAAAAATGCAAACTTACTACACATGTCCAGAGGGTCTTTACTGTATCAGCATTTATACGCTTAGGTAGACAGAATTATCCTTACTTCATTTCGCGGTTCGTGGAAGACTAGCAATTTACCCTGGTCTATAGCCCAATGGCTGTCTAACTTTAGCATACTCTTCTCGAAATTTTGTTTCGTTTCTCTAGAGCAATTCATAGTCCATTTGTTGTTTGTTTCCTGTAACGTCAGATACGGGGAAACCGGCCACCCCCAGAAACCGGCCACCCTCAACAAAACACCAAAAACGAGATATGATCAGGAACTCAATTAATTGACTACCACCACATTTTTCTAATTTAATGAAATT